>CAUYQV010145749.1:0-12501 GCA_963574575.1 Galagoides demidoff | reverse complement strand
TTTTTTTTTGCCAATTTTAAATACAGCTTTATTTAAACATTGCATTTTCCACTTACAATACGAGACTTTTAAAGTGCAATGTTATTTCCTTCCCCTGTGCACATGTTCCATATTCAAGTATTGGAAATGCCCAGTAATTCGCTATAGCAGCCCAACTTTAAATCTGCCACATAATTTGCTACAAATTTGGATCCTTCAATGTTTTACTGTGTGGAACAATGCTACATCTACACTTGGGTTGGCTTAATCAACCTCTTCAATGGTGGGGCAGAGGAAGCACCGCCAGGAGGAGGAGCACCACCACCAGGAAAGCCCCCAAGCATTCTTCCTGGCATGCCCCCTGGCATTCCACTTGCACTCTGGTACAACTTGGTAATGATGGGGTTGCAGACTTTCTCCAGCTCCTTCTGCTGATGTTCAAATTCCTCCTTCTCTGCGGTCTGGTTCTCATCAAGCCAGTTGATAATTTCATTACACTTGTCAAGAATCTTCTGTTTGTCTTCATCGTTGATCTTGCCTTGAACTTTCTCATCTTCAACAGTTGCTTTCATGTTGAATGCACAGGACTCAAGTGAATTCTTTGATGAAACCTTGTCCCTCTGCTTCTCATCTTCAGCCTTGTACTTCTCAGCTGCCTGGACCATACGTTCAATGTCTTCCTTGCTTAAACATTCCTTGTTGTTAGTGATGGTAATCTTATTTTCTTTTCCTGTACTCTTATCCACAGCAGAGACATTGAGAATGCCATTGGCATTGATATCAAAAGTGACTTCAATCTGAGGAACACCATGGGGAGCAGGAGGTATGCCTGTAAGTTCAAACTTGCTGAGCAAATTGTTATCCTTGGTCATGGCACGCTCACCTTCATAAACCTAGATGAGCACACCCAGCTGGTTGTCAGAGTAGGTAGTGAAGGTCTGTATCTGCTTGGTTGGAATAGTAGTATTGTGCTTAATGAGCACAGTCATAACTCGACCAGCAGTCTCAATACCCAGAGAAAGAGGAGTGACACCCAATAGTAGCAAATCCTGAACATTCTCGATTTGTCACCAGATAAGATGGCCGCCTGGACAGCTGCACCATAAGCAACAGTCTCATCGGGGTTGATGCTCTTATTCAGTTCTTTTCCATTGAAGAAGTCTTGGAGAAGCTTTTGAATCTTGGGGATATGGGTAGAACCACCAACCAGGACAATGTCATGAGTCTGTGACTTGTCTAGTTTGGCATCTTGAAGGGCTTTCTCTACAGGATCCAGGGTGCCATGGAACAGATCAGCATTCAGTTCTTCAAATCGAGCATGGGTAATGGAGGTACAGAAGTCGATTTCTTCATAAAGGGAATCAATCTCAATACTGGCCTGGGTGCTGGAAGATAGAGTACGCTTAGCACATTCGCAAGCAGTACGGAGGCGACAGACAGCTTTTATTCTCACTGATGTCCTTATGTTTGTGCTTAAACTCAGCAATAAAATGGTTGCCATTCAGTTGTCAAAGTCTTCGCCACCCAAGTGAGTAGCTCCAGCTGTAGATTTGACCTCAAAGATTCCATCCTCAATAGTGAGGATTGACACATCAAAAGTGCCACCTCCAAGGTCAAAGATTAGCACATTTCTTTCAGCTCCAACCTTTTTGTCTAAGCCATAAGCAATAGAAGCAGCAGTTGGCTCATTTATAATCCTAAGAACATTGAGACCAGCAATAGTTCCAGCATCTTTGGTAGCCTGACGCTGAGAATCACTCAAGTAAGCTGGTACTGTGACCACAGCATTGGTAACAGTCTTTCCCAGATAGGCTTCCACAATTTCCTTCATCTTTGTCAGAACCATGGATGACACCTCCTCTGGATAGAAACTTTTTGTCTCTCCTTTGTATTCTACTTGGACCTTGGGCCTGCCTGCATCATTCACCACCATGAAAGGCCAATGCTTCATATCAGACTAGAAACAGCATCATCAAACCTGCATCCAGTCAGACGCTTGGCATCAAAAACTGTGTTCGTGGGGTTCATTGCAATTTGATTTTTCACAGCATCACCAATCAATCATTCAGTGTCAGTAAAGGCAACATAACTTGGAGCGGTTCGGTTTCCCTGATCATTAACAATTATTTCTACTTTTCCATGCTGGAAGACACCCACACAAGAGTAGGTGGTACCAAGATCAATACCAATCTCAGGTCCCTTAGATATGGTTGCTTACTCATAGAGCCGGCATGGATTACGTAAGACACACAGAAGACCCAGGAGCTGCCACCGCGTTCAATGAGCAAACTTAATTTTCAAGATCTGTCACATCTGGCTTGGCGCCTGTGGCTCAATTGGCTAAGGCACCAGCCACGTACACCTAAGATGGCGGGTTCGAATCCCCAGCCCAGCCCACCAAACAACAATGATGGCTGCAACCAAAAAATGGTCGGGCGTTGTCGCGGGCACCTGTGGTCCCAGCTACTTGGGAGGTGGAGGCTGGAGACTCGCTTGAGCCCAGGAGTTGGAGGTTGCTATGAGCTATGATGCCATGGCACTCTACCCAGGGGGATAGCTTGAGGCTCCGTCTCAAAAAAAAAAAAGATCTGTCACATCTTAAACTGGTTCACCACAGCCTAGTTTCTTGTGTGGGACCAAGGCCACCCAAGCTAAGCTCTGGGTGAAGCAACCTCTAGCATAAAAGCGTCAGAGCAGGCTCTGGGAGAAAGCCTGGTCTGGCTGCTTCAGATGGCATCACAGAGGCCGGAGGGACGGAGCAGGCCCTCCACATCCATTTACACTGTCAAGGCCCCACACAAAGTGCAAACCAAAGAAAAGCCGATCACAAGACAGGTGACCCAGGGAAGCCTGCTGCTCACAGGAAGGGCTCCAGGTACACGGCCAGGGTCTCCTGCAAACAGCCTGGGCTCTGGGCTTGTTGAATGGGGCAGGAGGAAGCAGGGCAGCAGCTAACGGCCTCGTAGCCATTAGGCAGACACCCAGGCATCAGGAATAGGACGGCAACTCAGGCCAGAGCCACAGCCAGGATGGCCACATCAGAGCCCGGAGTGTCAGCCACACCCTATAAAACTGAACTGCCTCTGGGGCCTGCTGGTGTGAACACAGGGAGAGTAGGGCCACTGTTGCCTGGGAAGCCTTCCTTCTCTACAGGCACTCAGGTGTAAGCTGCTTAAAGACCCTGGCGAGAGGAGACGTGTAGAGGCTGGGAACCCAGGGAAACCCAGGCCATCCTGCCCAGAAGTGATGCCATGAGTTACCTGCACAAAGTGTGAAGAGGTAATCTCACTCACACAGTGTGAGGATCAGGCCCTACCTCAGGGTCCAACCTCACGCACACAGTGCATTTTGGTTGGTGTCAGGCTGAAAAGGTGTCCCTTTCCTGACCACAGTAACTTATGCTTTTTCTTAACTCTGGCTCTTTATCTTTGGACCTATATCTGACCCTTTACTTCAGAATCTAGATCTTTCTGTGTCCACAAGCAAGTTGTGTTTTTTACATGATTCTCACTTGGTAGATGATTCAGCAGGTCCTTGGGAAATCTGGACACAGTCCCACTACCGGTTAAAGCCCCTGTTTATTGTTTGTCTTTAAAGGTTCTTTATCTTATTTTATTTTATTTTTTTGAGATAAGATCTCACTCTATTTCTTGGCTAAAGTGCTGTGGCATCATCATGGCTCACAGCAACCTTAAACTCCTAGGCTCCAGCAAGCCTCCTGCCTCAGCCTCCTCAGTAGCTAGAACTATAGGTGTGTACCGCCCGCCACACCTGGCTAATTTTTTTATGTTTTTGTAGAGATGGGGGTCTCACTACACTGCCCAAGCTGGTCTCAAACACCTGACCTCAAGAGATCCTCCTACTGGACATGTTAAAATACTGGGGTTATAGGCGTGAGCCACTGCACCAGCCTTGCATGCTACTTTTAATATAAAACGATTTTACCCCATGTTTAAAAATTAATACCATGATGTGTCTGGCCTAGAAGAGTATGCTGGTGACAGATGCAGTCTCTGAGACAGGGCCACCCCAGGAGCCCAGGCCCCCTTAGCAATATAGAACTATCTGCTTCTAACATAAACCAGTTATTTCATAAATGCAATTTCTTTCCTCTCCTTTGCCCAGTGCCTCACAAGGTTAGTAATTCAACATATATTTTGAATAATGAATAAATATTTTCATGCTTTAATACATCGAGATTATGAGACTTGTCCTATATATATATGACTAGTATAATATCAGTATCAAAAACAACAACAGCACCTCTTATGAAGTTATTAAACAGGGGGTTAACAAGAATATTCTCACTTTTCTGGGGGCAAAGAGTTTATAATTTATAGCCATCCCCTTAGCTTTGTCAGCCCTCATGAGAAGGATCTTGTAAGACAATATGAGAGATTGGATGCTGGTGATCCCATTCTGTACATCACTGGGGGCTTTTTTTTTGCCAGTGATTTATTTTTGGCTTCTCTTGGATTGAGCCCAAACAAAGCCTTAAAAAGGCAGCAGCAACAACTTGAGTCATTATGAATGATGAGTTAGGGCTCGGCGCCTGTGGCTCAATCGGCTAAGGCACCAGCCACGTACACCTAAGGTGGCGGGTTCAAATCCCCAGCCTGGGCCCGCCAAACAACAATGATGGCTGCAACCAAAAAATAGCCGGGTGTTGTGACGGGTGCCTGTGGTCCCAGCTACTTGGGAGGCAGAGGCAGGAGACTCGCTTGAGCCCAGGAGTTGGAGGTTGCTATGAGCTGTGATGCCATGGCACTCTACCCAGGGAGATAGCTTGAGGCTCTGTCTCAAAAAAAAAAAAAAAAGAATGGTGAGTTAGGACTCAGGTGACCAAACTCACTACCCATCCTGATATGCAAGGCTGCTTGGTGAGATTCACCTTGAGCTCAGATTACCAATATGGGCTCCATGCCCCAGAAATTTACTCTATTTAAAGGTATTCCTCAAAGAGAAACATAAACACACCTGACTGTTAACCTGTTACTTAGAGAACAGCCTAGAATCTTCGGGCCTACAAGCCAGCACATGGCATCCAAGCAGCCCATTCTAACTTCCCTCCTCGTGACCCCCTGGACCAGGAGCTCATTGTGGGAGAAAGGCCACAGCCGCTGCCAGCAGACAGCACACATGCTCCACCAACACCTTTAGGAACAGATCAGGGCTGAAGGTCCCTCCTAGCCTCCCTCCCTCACACCTGAAAACAGGTGAGCTTTCTGCAGAAGGAGTGTGTACACTCGATGCCTGACCCTGTAAGTGTCCTGTGCTGGCTTACAAGGCCTGATCTGAAGCTCCCTACACAGAACTCAGCCTGCCTTTTGTAAAGGGGAGAAATGGCCCACAGAGACAGAATGGCCAGACCAAGCATTGAAGGCGATTTCCTCTCCAAAGGAAGGGCCTGTCTTCTCCTGTCCCAGGCCCCAGGCTGTGTGTGCCATTATGGCTATGGCAGACTGATTAGTAAAGTGACCCAGCCTGGAACTCTAAAATGCCTGACACCCTCTTACCAACTCCTTTCTGGCTTAGGGCATTGTCTCTTCAAAGATCTTTACTTGTGCCCCAATTAATGTGATGGGATGGTGGCCTCTGTCCAGCAGCCTGGAGTGACACAGGCAAAACATGTCCCTTAAGCAAAGCCCAAAGCATTGATTCTCCAGTCCTAACCTATAAGACTATTATTTATGTTTCTAAATTCAAAGGAAGCTTAAAAAAAATAACACCGAATCATCAGCATCCAATTACTAATGTGTTTTCTTTGTGAGAATCTTTCACAGCAGGGAATAGCATGGGTAAGGGGCTGGCTGTAAATTATAAACTCCTTGTTTACCCTACAGAGCAAGGAATCACGCTGACAACACATCAGTAAATCCATTTTGTCAGGAATTTCATGTCTGCCCACTCTTAATCATTAAAGAGTACACGTATAAAAGCAGTCTTTAAAGAAAGAAGCTGCTGTGTACAATAGTGATCACTGGAAGACCCACTTCAGGCAGCTCGCAGGCATCTGCTCTCACTAGTCCTTCCACTACTTAGAAAGGATAAAGTTATTTTAATGTTCAATCCCTAAGATTGTATCATTCTCAGTAACTATACTACAAAACTGCACGGTGGTAACTTCCACTTTATAAAGGGAACAAAACTTACAGATTATAATTAGAAGAATGTGCTCTCTTTGAAAGCAATTTGCGACATGTTTTTACTTTCCAGACAGGCGTTTAGCCTTTCCTTGCACATGTGTGAAGCTAGACCCAATATATAATCCACAATGCCATGTTATTAAAAAAGAAATGTACCTAGAAATCAGACCAAATGTAAGAATGGTGAGTAAACCATAATACCTTCACTGGAAAAATTTCATGAGTATTCCAAATTTCTTTTAATATGACACACTTCTGAAGTTATAAAATTATGTGGGAAGAGCACATCTTGGCCAACTGCTCTGTAGCACAGAGAAACAGACAGTGACTCTTGTAGCCCCAGTGTCCAGGGCGTGGGCCCCAGAAGGCAGGCCTAGGAAGCTGCCCCAGGAGACGGTGTCCTCCCATGTGCACCCAGGGTAGGCAGCTGGCTACACCTGTGCCCTCATGCTATGACAGGAGGATCCCCACTGAATAGCAACCCTGATGCGTGGTGGCACCACATGGGAAAGCAGTGTGGCCTTCCCCACTCCAGGTGAAGGTAGAGTGTCCCCTGATCCAACCGTTCTAATCGTACATACATTTGCAGCCCTTGAACAACATCCCTCGAGTTTCTGTTCACATGTCCCCTATAGTAACTTTGAAAACTTAGGTACCTCTTTGCCCATTAAACTATCACCAAGAATTTTCATCATAAATAAATTAATAATAATTAATATAGAACAGTTGCAAGAGATTAGGCAATTTCAGGTAGAATCTAAGTACTGGTATTTTAATAAAACTCTTGCGCCATTCTTAAAATGTATCCATGAGGATAAAAGCACCCAAGAGTGATGGGATTTCCAGCATTATCCATTTTAAAATTACTTGAACAAACTGCTTTGTAAGAGTTAACTGTTTTGTATCATTTCTTATTCCCCGTTTTCGTATAAATGCTATCTGTTCACTACTACATCAGAATCACACAGTATATATTTATGCCTAATTTTATAATTGAGCATCCTATCTGACTTCTCTCCCATAAGAACAGGTATAAACATCCACATTTAACTTCTTTCTTGTGACTGTTGAAACTTTTTATTACAGATTGAGTTATCAGTAAAATATCAGCAATGGTGGCACAAAAATGGTCAAACAACATAACAGTATTTATTCAGATGCACATCAAATGGATTTGAAACTGTATTGGCAATGAAACTGGAAATACTATGATTGAGGGAGGCATTTGCCAATGTTTGCCAGCACCTTTTTTGAGAGACATGGCCGGTGACACCGGCTCAAGGCCCCCACACAGGCAGAGCTGTCACAAGAAGTATGTGTGTGAGAGCAGATGGTCTAGAAGTTTGATTCCCTTAAATTAAAAATCCACGCATAGAGTTTTATTCCATAATCTAAGCTTAATCTGTTTTCACTTAAAAAGGCCAATTTCTAACCATATCTGTCTTCACCTCAACAGGACAGTTTGCAAGTGGACAACAGAATGGCCGACTCAGAAGGCTGCCCTGCCAGCAGCTCCAACCTGGGGTCACTGGCAACTCTGCAGCTGCCCTTCCTCACGAGCATTCCGCTAAGGATTGAGCTATGCAGCCCTGGCTCTCCTAAAGACCAAGGAGGGCCAGTTAGCCTCAGCTCGCTCCAGGTGAGACAGCTGTGGCTATCCTAGGGTGTTACCTGGGCCCCATCACATCCAATTTCAATTCTTCTATTCCTTGCAAACAGAAGCACCGTGACAATCCCCAGGAGCCCGCCTCTCACCTGCCATTGAGCACACTCCGTTTCTCCAGCCCACTGGGCAGGACCACAGTGACATCCACAGTGCTGTCCCTCAGCGCCTCCTTCATGTGGACCAGGTTCTGCTGTGGGTTGAGGGCCACGCCTCGGGGAGGCTTCTGTTCACTGTCTGTGTTTGCAGCAGGCTTTCCAGGAGGTGGGGGAGCACGGGCCTTCATCCTCTTCCTTGAAAAACAACAACAGAGAGCATGAATGAAGTGGCGCTTTCCACCCTTTCCTTGGAATGATTCATTCTTACCCGTATTATGCCCCTTTTCAGAAATACTTTCTGAGCAGTGTCACCTCTCATAGTCAGTGTTTTCAGCACTCTCCAAAGCTGACAGATACAATGTCCTCCCAAAGCAACTAAGCACTGATCACAGTAAGAACAAAGAGGAAGTGTTTCTGAAAGGCAGCACTGCTGGGAAGAAACTCCCTAACAACCTGTGTGCCATCCGAGAGCAGCAAAGCTTATTTTCCACAGGTCCCCAACCCAGGGAAGGTAGGTGTAGCACAGTGTGTGTGGCCCAGCCAGGTAGATGACACATCACAGCAAATTAGGTGGAGTCCACAACAGTCTGCACGCTCCAATCTAATCCTGCCCTAGCTCTGGATCCAGGACCAGCTCTGAGGATCTGGACTCCCTGCACCCATGATCCTGAGGATGTGTTATGTTAAATTAGCCAGAGTCCATGTGATCAGCACCCATCAAGGCAGCCACTGTGGACAGATGTGGCTGTCTAGCAGGAAAAGGACACAAGAGACAATTCAGGACCACTCACAACCCTTCTCACCCTGGTTTCTGCTTTATTTCAGACCATGCTTTGAATATTCAGTCACCTTGTGGGAGATTTCTAACTACCTGATACTGAGTCACCTACTCTGATGAATATTTTTATGTTCTTATTTTCTCCTCATTAGTCCAGGAAGGCAAAGGACCTTATTTTATATAGATATTTTATTTTAAATATTAAATATAGCATATGTAATACAGCATATAGTAATATGTGTGTGTATACTGTTTACGCATGTGAGTATATGCAGGAATATATGGACTTATTTACATATAAGGACATGGTTTTATATGGGACCTGGGCATTTTATTATAATTATAGCATTTACTCAGCTAGGATCTAGGCTAATTATAACCTTAGCAAGTTTGCTTCAATAAGCACCCAAAATATTTCACAACTGAGAAAACTGAGTCTCAGACACCTGAAGGTCACCCAAAGGCTCATAATTATTTGGTGTCTGGGCAGAGATGGAAACCACATCCGCCGACTCCAAAGAGCTTGCTCCTGCCCACCCCGTCCCCCAGCCACACTCTACTCAGCAGATCCAAAAGAGGCGACGTGAGCCCTCAACCCAACTCACGCTCTCTCTGCCGCAGAGCCTTCTTGGAGACACTTTGGCATGAGGTACTGAAGACATGGGAATTCTATTTCTAGAAATCTATCCTAAATTAATAATCCCACAAGACTACATTTTGGGAGGTTCAAAGATGCTCATCACAACATAATTTCTCATGGAAAACAAACAAAATAGTAAATACGCAATAAAAGATAATGTCGATAAATTACAATACAGTGTTATATTGGCACTAATTTAATATGCCTTAAAAGTATAGAATTTCATGTGCAAAAATCCACAACACAGACTTTAAAAAACAAACTTCAAAATATTAAGAAAATTCCATTTTAAAAAAGCACTCTATATAATAACTATACATCATAAAACAGTCTAGACAGATACAGGAAGGAATTAGCAACAATGACCTCGGTGTGATGTGTGACATGATACAGGTTTTGCTATTTTTAATTTTCTAATTTTTCTATAATAACACCTGTATTTGTATTACTTATAAAAGGTAAGAGGGAATTTTAAAAATGCGGGAAAAGAACATCGAACGTTCTTCCTAAAGTCTGTGTCATACTGGTTAATACAAGACTTCAGAGTAACATTCTCATTCCCTGTCCTGGTAAGTAGGTATAAATTCTCTTTCTTGTTAAAAGCCCTACATTTAAATTCCATTTATAAATTTATGCTATATTCTTATCCATTATATACTTCTTTATTTTCAATATATACAAAAATAATATTAATAGTCAACATACTATGGCACTATTTTATGGACTGTTTTTTAATCCCCTTATTCCCTACTACGCCCCTCTGAGGGGCACTGCGGTTGTCCCCAGGTTATAGGTAAGGAATGTGGGCACACCTCCCAGGGCTACAGACTAGCAAAGCTAACACAGAACTCAGGACAACTGGGTCCCAGAACCTGAAAAAAAAATTAAAAACCATATCATTCAGCGTCTATTAGAAAGAAGAGATGTCGCCCCATTTCTGAGATGGAAAAATCAAGACAGAGAAATGAGTTATGGCGTTTTTTAATTAGCCACCATCTGACATAGTGGATTCAAGGCCCTGCTGGGCAGCTCTGTGCCTGTCTGTGAGCACAGGGACACTAGGTGTCTAGATTGTGTTCATGCCCTGCTGGGTGGTGCCGTGCCTGTCTGTGAGTGCGGGGACACCAGGTTGAGCAAACTGCCCTGGATCATGCCCTGGACACAGGGCACACACGTCCACCTCACACTCCTTACGCAGCAAGGTAGGCACCACACTTCCTCAGCCACCATTCAGCATCTCTGGAAGGCAGCGGTGTGCACTCTCAGGGTGCAGCACAATGGAGTCCATGGTGGAAGGGCCGGTCCTGTGCAGCACAGCAAGGTCTCCAAGCAGGGCAGGCCACGTACACAGCAGTGGTCCCCTCCGTCCTGTGCAGCACAGCAAGTTCTCCGAGCAGGGCAGGCCATGTATACAGCAGTGGTCCCCTGGGGTCATATGTCTACTGTGCCTTTTCTCTGTTTAGATGTGCGCAGAGACACACACATTGACGTCATGCTGCAGTGTCCCGCAGTCCACAGTGCTGCCAGGAGCACGAGGCCGCACCACACAGCCCAGGCTGTGCAGTCTAGGTGTGTGAGTGCACTCTGTGAGGTTTACACAACCACAAATCACGTGCTGACACATTCCTTAGAGCACAGCCTAACCATTAAGCTGTGCATGACTGCTTCACAATGCTGACTGGTGATACCAACACAGCTGAAAGTCACATACAGTTTCTGCCCACAAGACACATTGTGGCATTATAAAAGCTTGAGATAGAAAGGAAAGAGAGAGAGCAGAATAAAAAATGTTTCCAATGAGCAAAGCTTCCTGAGGGAGAAAAAACAGGCCTAGACCTCTACCACAGGGCATCCACCTCAGGGGGCCGTAAGCAGTCTTAAGATTGAGTAGAAATAGAGACATGAGAGAGACAGGGCAGGGAGAAAGAAGCCTCAGATGGAAGGAAGTCAAACAGGCTGTAACACACAGCCCAGGAGCAGAGGCTACAGCCCAGGGAGCTGCACTCACCTGCCGGCACAGCGCGGGCTGGGCTCTTCCTAGCACACTGTCATTTTCCTCCTGACCTAGGGGATAAGACACCTGCTCTCACTGTCCTGGTCAGGGAACTGGGCTCCGGGGTTCTAAACAAGGGCGTATGTGACAAATATTTAGGAAGTGATTTTTCACCAAGGTCACTGAGGAAGGGGAGGGGAAGCGGTGGGGATGTCCCACCAAGGAGCCAGACAACTGTATGGCCAACAGGAACCGTCCATGACTTGTGAGAACCAGCACTTAGGGACATATCCGAAGGGCATGAGGAGGACAGTGACAGCCAGAGGAGTCAGTAGGAACAGCCCAGCCTCCACCCTGCCACATGGTCTGAGTTAAGGACATGCTGGCGTAGGAGGACACAAGGAGAAGCAGCCAGAGGACTAAGAGAGAGCAGGACAGCAGGGCCTGGAGAACAGCCCAGGGGCTTCATGGTGGTACTGGCATTCTGTCTCTGAATCTAGCAAAAGGCTCAGAACAGGGAGAGGACCCGGGTAGACAGAAAATGACCAGGTGGCTTCACGTGGGTGAGTCTCATATGACAAGGACAACTTCAAGTGGAGGTGAGTGTGGGCGGGAGGAAATGAGATAGCAGAGCAGGTCCTCTCAGAGCACCCTGGGCTCACACGCTCAGAACCAGGTGCCCTGCACGTGGTCCTACCACATGGAGTCTGCGTGGACTCCTACAGTGTGTGGTGGAGGGGGATAAGGGGGGCAGCGCCCTGGACGTGGTCCTACAGCATGGAGTCTGGGTGGACTATTACAGCTGTGGGGCAGGGGACAGTACCCTGAACGTGGTCCTACTGCATGGACTCTAACAGTTTGGGGGGCAGTGCCCAAATATGGTCCTACTGTTCAGAGTCTGCGTGGACTCCTACAGTGGGGGGGGCAGTGCCCTGGACATGATCCTACTGCTTGGAGTCTGGGTAGACTCCTATACTTGGAAGGGCAGTGCCCTAGCTGCAGTGCTCTAGCTGCAGTGCTATTGTCCAGCATCTGCATGGACTCCTACAGTTAATGGGGGGGGGGGCAACTGGTATGTGGTCCAACTGCACAGAGTCTGATTGGACACCAACATTTAATGGGGGGGTGCCACAAATAAAATCAAAAAAAAAACAAAAACTGTGTTTAAACAAAAAAAAAAGATAGGACGCGCACAAGTCTGAAC
>CAUYQV010145745.1:0-14406 GCA_963574575.1 Galagoides demidoff | reverse complement strand
TTTTATTGAATGGTAACTATGTACATTAATGCACTTCTGGGTTACAGTGTGGGGTTTTCACATGCAATCCGAAATACTTCCATCAAACTGATCAACACAGCCTTCATGTCATTTTCTCAATTATTGTTTTAAAACGTTCTGATTCTACTCTTACAGAGATTCACTTGTACCCCTGTAAGATAAATCTCAAAAATGGTCCCTCCAATCCCCCTCCCTCCACCCATTTCCCCCCTCCCTTCTCCCTCCCCCCTCCCCACATTCTTAGGCTATTTGGTTATAGCTTTCATATGCATTTGCATTTTCAAAAGTAATTTATTTTAATTTTTACCTTGAATCTTAGTATTAATATTTAAATATATTTCAGTATAAAAAAACTGTCCTTGATTTTTCTGCCTTTTGAATTTATTGGAATTTTCTTTGTTGTTTTTTTTTCTTCATTATAACTTTAAACATTATACTTCACATTTTTTTGTGATTTATTAACTTATTACTTGACAGGGACTCCCTCCTTGATTAACTTAAGTCGGGGTTCTCTGAGTCTCTTTTAAAGTGGTTCTCACTCTTGGCCCCCTCTCTGGCCTTCTGAGTTCAAAGAATTCTGCTAAGACAGTTTATGCAGAATCCCCCACTTTTGCTATCCAATCAAGCTCCTCTTCTCCCACTTTTGGTACCTAACTACACGTATATAAAACTTAACAATCTATTCTCACACTGACAGTTTTTCTTGAATCCTTCCAATTTTGGTTACTTACATCCTTAATTGCATGAGTTAGGGTTTTTCAGGGAAAAAGAACCAATAACGTGTGTGTGTTCGTATGTGTGTGTATATCTTAGCCCATGTTATTCTGCTATAGCAGAATATCACAGACTATGTAATGTATTCTCTCACAGTCTGGAGACTGGGATGTCCAAGGTCAAGATGCCACAGACTAGTCTCAGTCTCTTTGCCTCCAACATGGTGCCTTGAACACTCCATGCTCCAGAGGGGAGAAATGACATCTGTCCTCACATGGCAGAAGAGCAGAGGAGAGAGAACTAACTTCTGTAATCCCTTTTTATTGTGGCATCAATCCATTCATGAGGGCAGAACCCTTATGACCTTAATAGCCCCAGGAGTCCCTATAACAAAGGGAACAGCCTCAAGAAGGTAAAAATATTTTCTGTCTCTTTAAAACTCTCCCCTATTCTTTTTAGGAATTAAAATCTGCATCCCTGCCTCAGGCCAGTGGTTGAGAAAGGGAGGAGAGTGTCCTTTTTTTCCCCACAGAAGATGGCCTAAGGGAACTGTCTGGGCTTGAGATTGTCTTCTCCAATGATAGAGATGGGATTAGTCAGGACCATCAACTATAGTCAAACAATACCCTGAAGCTGAAAATCTTCCTTTTAAAGCTCCATATTTCTGCTTATGGCTAGGATAAAGGTATTTTAAGATATGAGCCTCCATTTTCCTCATGTGTTGGTAAATTAATAAATCTTCTTTTCCTTCTCAAACCATTTGTCCTTGTTCTTCTGATGTGTCCTCAGGGACAAGTGGTAAGCTTCAGTAGCATTACCTCCAACACTGTTGCATTGGGGATTAAATTTTCAACATACACAATTTTTGGAGGAGATGAAAACACTAAAAAATCAGTATGTATATATACATAGATGTTTATATATGTATAAAACGTATACACATTTTATAACAGAAAAAACAACATTAAAATTGTAATAATATATACCAATGACATTTGTTATATATTGTATCTTCTATCTCTTATAATTGCAGAAGTCAGATGTAACTTAAGTAATAGAATTTTAATACCATTTTTTCCTTTCTTAAAAGGTGTATACATTTTTTGGCACTGTGTGTGTGTGCAGAGAAAGGGAGAGAGAAAAAATATTTTATTACAGAGATTAGCTCAGATGAGTGTGGGGGCTGAGAAGTCCCATCATCTGCCACCTGCAGAGAGAGAGCCAAAAGTGCCAGTGTGCAATTCAGTCTGAATTTGAAGCCTTAGAACCAGAGGAACTCATGGTATAAATCACATGAGTGATTGGGGATAAGAGAAGATAAGTCTATATGTCTTATCCTAAGCAGTTGAAGGAAATAAAAATATTTTACCTCCCAAATATATTTTTGACACATTTTGAGATGGCTTACAGGGGACTTGCAAACAGAAGTATCCCTGCAAGTCTGCCTTTCATGGGGGAGATTTGCATCTGCAGATCTGTAAAGAATCTGCATCATTGCACCCAGCCCTTCCCCTACTTGGTCCTGGAAAGATTAACTGCATTTGGCACCTTAAAGATCTGAAAGAACCAGTTACCATCTATTCTGTCTGAGGGCTGCTACCTGTGAGGTTTTATCTATACAAAAAGACCACCTTAGATAGCCCGGCCTCTTTCTTTCTCCTTCCCCCAAGCTACCGTGCCACTAAATCCTGATTTACCACCATAACCAATTTTGGCCCTGCTCTGAGCTTGTGTCTTTCTGTAACCTCATGATGGTATATGAGCTATTGTATCCCACTGGGGAGTTTGGTTTTCATTTGAAGGCTCCCATGTATGCACATTTGTCAATGCAGAAGAAGCCATACTCTGTAAATAATTTAAAGAGGTTTATTCTGAGCCAAATTTGAGGACCATGTCCCAGAAGCCAAGAAGCTTTGAGCAAGTGGACTCACAGTAGTGGGATTAGAATTTGGTTTTATATGTTTCAGGGAAATAGGAATGGTAGGTAAAGTTATAAATCATTATGTGGAAGGCATACATTGGTTTTGCCTGAAAAGGTGAGACATCTCAAAGCAAGGGCTTTCAAGTTACATGAGGTTTGATAATTTGGTTCGTGAATTCATCCTAAAGAAACTGCTACGTACTTCATTGCTAAATATTATTACAGTCTTTTCTAAGTGCTTCCCTTGGGAAGCTATGTACCAATGCCAGTGTCTAGTTTATTCTTCAAAGCAATTTTAGAACTTTTTCTGGAATGGCCAGCAGAGCCATACAAGGTCTGACAATTAAGTTTGCAAACTTGCCAATGTGCACTTACATTGGCAGCACTATACAAACAACTTGGTAAGGTTTCATAACCTTGGTATATCAGTGTCTCATAGCTGTGTTCATGTTGACATATGGTGGTAGGTTGCTGAGTGGCATTCATTATTGTTGTTGCATGTGATTTTTGCTGTATGATGACAGCTCTGATGGTTATTCCAGACAAATGTTTCCATAATCGGTTTGAAGGGTAGACTAGGCACTGGTATCATTGCTTAGCTTCTCAAGGGGAGTACCTTAAAGATGACCATAGTGATATTAAATAATGAGGTATGTAGCACTTTTTCTAGGATGAATTTTTGAACTTAATTGTCAGACCTCATAGGAAGGCTTAAAGATTCTTTATTGACAATTGGCTGAAAGATTTAGGCATTGTCTAAAAGACCAGGAGTCAGTGAAAAGGAATGCTGAGTTAAGATAAGGGTCTCTTAATCAGAGACAAACTACAGGACATATGCCCAGACTCAGTGTTTTGTTGTCTAGATTGAGGACCTGCAGGTGGGTCTCATATAACCTTAGGCTTGTTAATGAGTCATCAAAGACATCTCTAAGAAGGGGAAGGGGAATAATGAGCCTGTCTGACCTCCTTTCTGATAGCTAACAACTCAATTTTAGGGATCCCCTTGTCCAAGAGGGGGGTTCAGTCAGCCACTTTCTTGGGGATGAGGGAAGCCTTAACATTTTATTTTTGTTCAGACATTGAATAAATTTGTGTGCCTTTTCTCCTATTAATCAATCTGCCTCATGTCAGTGATTTTTAATGAAATTCAGTGGAGCGAGAGCATCGCCTTTTACAGAGCCAGGCAGGAGAAAGGAGGCAAGTTCCTTCTTCCTCCTTTTTTGTTCTATTCAGGCCCTCAATGGATGAGACGCTGCCCCTCACCCTGGGGAGGACACCTGTTTCTCTCATCCATGGATTAACATGATGATCTCACCTAGAAACACCCTCACAAACACATCTAGAAACAGCATTTAATCTGGAAACTGTGAGGCCCACTCAAATTGACCCATAAAATAGACCATTTCATTAATTTTTTTTTCCTTTTTGATAGCTTATGTAGTACCTTTAGGAAATAAATATATTTTCCTTAATTTGTATATTTTGGCTTGTTACAAGATGAAGAAGGTCTGCCCACCTGTCACTGTCAGCCCATATACAGAGACAGGAATAGGTTCACCAAACTTTTTCAGAAGGCCAAGACTTGGGAGAAAAGTGAGAGTAGCCTCACAGAAGACTGTTCTGTTCTTCCAGTTCCAAAATTACAGTTTTATACATGAAAGTTCACAGCAAAGACCACACCAACCCTTATTCCAAATGACAATCAGTATAACTCAGTGACCTATTACAATATTCCAGTTCAAAAGTTAATCTCCAAAATCAATCCACCTAAACTACTCAAGATAGCTCAATAGAGATCCTGTCTTGCTCATCTATCTGGGTCATTTCTGCTTTTCATGATCTTTGAGCTATTTTATAGCTCAGTAAAGGAAGTTGTAGGAAAGTTGTAGGAAACTGATGATCATGCAAAAGTTCTTATGCACAGAAACGCAACATAATTGTGGTCTGCGATTAATTATCCCTGTCCATAGAAGTTTTTTTTTTTTTTTGCACGTATTTGTAAATTGATTTCAGAATCCTTTATTCTCTGTGTACCGTGAGGTTTTTGCGTTCTCTCTTGAATTGGTTGGCATATCTTATACATTCTCTCAGTTTTTTCAAGTGAAATATTTGACATAAGTTCATTTTAGGATTCTGTTATAGTAATTTGTTCCTTTTTAAAACAAAATGATCCTGTAACACAATGCTGTGATTTGCCAATTACCTTTTATATCCTGTTTCCCACAGTTCAGTCTGAAAGGTGTGAGCAGTGGTGCCCAGAGATAAGGGATGTGAGAGATGTTCAGGCCAGGTTTTTTTTTTTATAATTATTATTAAATCATAGCAGTGTGCATTAATACTATCATGGGGTACAGTGTAGTGTTTCTATATACAATTTGAAATACTTTCACCGAACTGGTTAACATAGCCTTCATGTCATTTTCTTAGTTATTGTGTTAAAACATTTATATTCTACATTTAGAGAGATTCACATGTACCCTTATAGGAGGAACCATATTGAAAGGGGAGGGCGACCTGCCTGGGCAGTGCAAAGGTGGCATCTGCATTTGGGAGCAGTTACAGACCCCTTTTATATGGGGATGTAGGGGGTGGTCATGTTCTACAGCTTGCTGGGAAAGTTAGGGTCCCCTGCTGGAACTTCTGGGGGGTGGGGCTAACTAGGTCCTTTGTGTCTTTGTCCAAGGAGAAGAGGAGGATGCAGAAGGGGAAGGGGCAGAGGTGGAATAGTTCATGTGTGACTGTGTTAGGCCCCACAACACAGTTATTTTTAACATATAAAAGTGTTTACAGACTTACCCCATAACTTTTCCAGGCTTCCAATTTGAACTCTTGCTGGACTAAATCCTGCCAGCTCTTTCCTAGGAGGTGTCCATGGGTGTCTAGCTCCCTGAGCGTCTCATGTTGAAGATGGTCTACCATCCCTCCCCCTCAAATGATCAGTGGGAAAGAGGAACATCTCACCTTCCATCTGCTTCCCTCCCCCAGAGCTGTCTTCTGGCATTAGATGCTGTTCTGCAGAAATCTGAGGCCAGTTGGGTTTTACTCTTTTTAAGTAAATTGCTTTGTCTCTTGGTGGCCTGAACAGCTTTCTCTTTTTTATTAAAATTCAGTAACAAATAATATATGCTTCAGTGTTCTGCATTCTATATCAGTTTTCCTGGTCTCTGTATGCCTTTGTGATTTGTACAAGCAATTGTGCTTTTCTGTAAAATTCCGTTTCATTATATCTTTGAATACAATTTTTCTTCCCTTTTGGGAATTCTTTCTTACAAAGACATTCATTATCTCTGTGTTAGATTATTTTTTGTTGTTCATCATGTATTAGTTTTCCTTTAATTATTTTAATAAACTTATTTCTTACACTCAGTTCAGGTAGATTATTTAAAAGCTTTTCTTTCCTGTATCTGTAATTGAGTTTTAAGCTATTTTCCCCTTTCCTTTGATGTTTCTATTTCTTATTTTTTTCATCTTCAGCAATATTATTTTTTATTTTTTGATTGTTTCAGGTTCATTGAAGGTACAAAGAATTAGGTTACACTGTTTGCATTTGTTAGGTCAAGTCCCTCTTATATACCCATTTGTGGGTATATATTAGATTGTCAACTGGCTTCATATTAGAATTGAGTAAATTGGATTCTTGCTTCTCCATTCTTGTAATGCTTTACTAAAAGGAATGTGTTCCATTTCCATCCAGGTTAATACATAAGATGTAAAGTCTCCATCTTTTTAATGGCTGAATAATATTTCATGTCATACGTATACCACGGCTTGTTAATCCAACCCTGGGTTGGTGGATATTTAGGTTGTTTTCCTATTTCTTCTTTTTATTCAGTAGTATATAGAGTTTATTTGTAATTTCCTAATCTCCATAATCTCTATCATTAGCTCTGTTTATTTTATACCACATGTTTGAACTCCTTTAAAAATAAACTCATTATTTATATATTCTTCTCCATAGGGTAAAATCCTAGTAACTTTTTGTTTCCTTGGGTTAAGATTTTTTCCTTCCTTTTTCTTTTGCTGGCCAGTTCCCATCCTTCCTTCCCTTTGTCTGCTCTCCTGTCTCCTCCATTTTCTGTCTTCTTCCTTGGATACTGATTGCTGCATAAATATCGGCATGTTAAAAGTGGGTGTCTCTGCCCAGAGCTTCCATTTGTACTACCATGGTGTGGTGGGTCCTGCCTCACTTCCTCTGTAGCAGTGTGAACACTATGAGCTCAGGGCCTGATGTCCCATGCAGGGAGGCGCAGGGCTCAGAGAAGATACAGACAGCATGATGGTTCCCCCCTCCCCCAACTCAGCCTTCTCCTCCATGGTTATCTTGAATATACTGAAGTGAAGGGAGCACATCCTGTGTGCAGGTGTCCTGGGCCTGTCCAGGGATGTTCACCTGATGTGGCCTTGTACCTTCTCTTGGTTGTGTCCTATTTCCTGGGTAGGGCCTCACCTATGCCCTCCCTCTGACAGAGTGGGGCTGGTCCCTGGGATCACCTGTCCTACCTCATAGCTGTTATCCTTCTTGGAGGCTCAGAGGAGGGAATCAGCCCTGAGTGGGGACTCCACAGGCCTTTCTGAGATGTTCTTGTGTGTGTGTGTTTCACCTACAAGCCCTTTTCCTAAATTTCTGTTTATTGCTCAAGACAAGCCGGTGCTTCCTTCCTTTGTTTCTTCTGGTTGCCTCCCTTGAGGAAGTCATGAGCATAGACTCTCTGTGGTTGGGTTTCATGGTAGATCCAGGAGGGTGGGAAGAACACACTCCTGCCTCCCTCTTTACCTCTTCTGGTCCAAGGCTCCCAGTAGGCTCTGCCTCTACCCTCCTCAGCTCCCCCGGAGTTCTTCCTGGGAGCAAACAGGAAAAGCCAGCTCTTGAAGATTTTTAGACCATCCTTTGTTCTGCTTAACGGCAGCCACCAAACATTCATGTAAATATGTGCCGTTGCCCTTCTTCCTGCCTCTCCTCTCATCTCCATGTTGACTCATTCTTTGTTCCTAAATAGCAAGTTTTTCATGTCCAACTTCCCTTTACGAATTCAAGTCTGAGAGCACACAGTTCTTTCTGGAATTCCCCAGGCTTCGGGGCTGGCTGGCAATTGAAATGCACCCACGGAAGTCAAGGTTTCACAACAGCCCTACTCTCTGCCTGTGACCCACGGGCTTATAAAGCGTGCTCACTTCCCACCCTCCCTGAAGGAAGATCAGTCGCTTCGAAGTGTCACTTTTAGATTCTGAGAATGTCTTCTTCATAAAGGTGGATAGTTTTGCCTCCTTTCAGTGTCACCTGTATGTGGAAACATTCAGTTGAGCAAAACCAGCATGGCCACAGTGGATGGCCCTCAGCATGGTCAGAGCTGTGAGCTCACACCCACTCTGCCCAAACACTCCTACACTGACCACCACCTGCCTCTCCACCTGTTGGGCATAAGGGAATTTATGTCCATCACAGGAGGTTCAAAATCCTGTGGAGAGTTCACTTCAGTAGGATGTCCTCAGTGGCTGGAGCAAGGCAATCACTGTCCTATCTGTGGCAGCAGAGAGATAACACCCCTGGGTTAGCAAGAAAGTGAGACTAATGTTTGAACAGGAAGCAGCTTCTCCTCCTTCCTTAAACTCTTTACCTTTCTTTTGGGGTCAGTTATACTATTACTTTTCTAACTCTTTATTACGTCATTATCTGCCATGACACTGCCATGGGATGGGTCATATGAGTGGGCCCTAGTCTTGTGAGACAAGTGTCATTGCTTCTTTTGTGCCAGCTCACATTATTCCCATAACAACCCTAAAAGAAGTACTATGTATTTGCTTGTGAGACACTGCGGCTCTGAGTGACTGAGTCACCCGTCTAGGTTCACATCCCTTGTGCAGGGCCTGGGTTCAAACCTGGGCAGGCTGACTTCAGAGATGACACTGTTCCTGTAAGCTATAGTCTTAGCAAAGTCATATCTCTTAGCATATGGAACACGCTGGAACCTAAAAGCCCTCAACTGCATGGGCTTGAGCCTCTCACAAAAGGGCACAATGCTATCCACCTTGCAGGATTGAGCTATAAATTTCAGAGGATCTCAGTGGGGTGTCTGTGCCCTGCACCTCCTAAGTAATTGCTTATCAACTGAATCTTTGTGTAGAATTTACACTGTCTACATTTTTAAAATACATGAATCCTCAAAGAAATACTTCTTTTATGTATTTTCCAAATGCCAAACAATAAAAAGTTATATAAATACAGTCAACAGAAAATATTTTCATATATGTTTTCAGGAAAATGCTGGAAGATTAATGTTACCACAAAGGAAGGGTATTACATTAACATTTTCAGATTGTATGACCTAAGAAATGAATCATCCACCCTCCACTCTGGTAATTATTATAGCAAATTGTAGCCCCTTTCTCGGGCCAAATTTCTAGCTTGGGAGAGCAGGAGGCTGCTGCTGGAGGAAATGAGGCATTTACAGGCCTGGGGAAATTGAGCACCAGCTGCTACTGCCTCTGCACATGGCAGAAGGTGGCATTTGTTCCTGAGTCCTATACACGTCACCTGTTTACATTCCTCTTAGCAAATGAGGAAAAAGGACAATGTAGGTGTCTTGCCCACAGTTGAGTTGTGCTGTTTAGAAAGATGTTGAAGTTCTAACCTCCAGTACCTGTGGAAGGGAGCTGGTTAGGAAACAGGGTCTTTTCAGAAGGTCAGCCCAAGATTAGGTCATATGAGTGGGCCAATACAGTGACACAAGTGTCCTGATAAAAGAGGACTTGGACATAAGACACACATGCACACAGGGAGACAGAAAGTTGAAGAGAGAGGTTTACAAGCCAAGGATGACCAAAGACAGAGGTTTACAAGGCAAGGATGGCCAGCAAACCAGGAGAAGCTCAGGGTGAGGCCTGGAGCAGAATCTCCCTCTCAGCCTCAGAAGGAACCTGCCCTGCTGACCCCTGGGCATCAGAGTTCTGGTCTCCAAAAGTGTGAGAAGATGAATTTCCATTGCTGAAGTCCAGCAGTTTGTGGTACTTAGTTACAGGAGCTGGAGGACACTAATACCTGGTCCCTTACAATGACCTGGATTTTCCTTTTTGCTTGGGTCATGGCCAGATGCACTAAAATGCTATGCCCCTTTCTCAACCTTTGAAGACGTAAAGCATTTGGAAAGGTTTCCAATGGAGACACAGAGATACAGTTGGAGGCCACAGGGAGGGACAGTGGGAGTGAGGATGGACCGAGGACAGCAGCTTTGTTTTATCTTTGAGAGATCTAGACACTAGCGTTGACTAGCTGTGAGGGGAGGGAGCTCGTGTGGGCAGAGCAGTCGTCTTCCCTCCTCCATGTCCAGGAGGCCTCCTGGATTCAGTCGGGCCAGATTTATTCCTCACATGTAAGATAGTCAAAGAGAAGGAGGGTGCACAATGGACGCACACATTTAATAAGACAGAATAATGAAGGAGAACTTGGAGAGAACTGTGGCAGAGGGGCCTTTTCTGATAATGTTGAATAATTGATAAGTTTTTAAAACATTTTCCCTGGAAATTCAGTGCAACTTCTAAAAAAAAAATGATCACCAGATACTCATCTTCACATTCAGTCAAAGAATTTGTTACAATAAAGTAACTGGGGATGAGCCTGCAAGAAGCTTTCTCTCAAGTGGGAAGGCATGCAGAGAAAACTTTGAAAGACACTGATAATTCAAAGAACATTGGTAGACCAGGGAAGAGCATTCCTGCAGGGAAGGAAAGAAGAAAACCAACCTTCTTGCCATTAGCCAGGTGTAGATGGAGAATGCTTATTTAATTCCCAGAACAGAAAGAAAGATATAGTATTAGCATAATAATACAATAGCAAGACGAACACGAATTATCCTATTTAAAACCTGAGAAAACCCATGCTCAGAGACCCTAAGTAGTTTGCTTCAAGTCACAGAACTAGTGAGATTCAAAATTGGAGGAAAGTAAGACAGGCAAGTCTTACTTTCAAAGCCAAAATTGTGGACCGTGAGGAAATTATTTGAAAGAATGTGGCTTCCACCTACAAGTCAGTAATTTACATTGCACAGAAAGCTGTTATTTATGTCCAGAATATCCTTGAGACTATAGTCTGAAATTTGTTTTTAAGAAAGATGAAATGTCTACAAGTTTGAAATAAAGACTGACTCAAAGCCATTGAGTTTGGGGGTATTTCCTGGAAAAATAAATCCACTCCTAGAAATACCTTAAATTGCACCATCTGCTTCTATAGTTGTTTCCAGAACATTAGATAACCAATGGTTTCAAGTGGCTGCCAAATCCAGTGAATTTCAAAGGATCTTTTAATCAGAAATAAGCTTCCAAGCAGCTGTCATATATATTAAGTCAATGTGACTAGAAACTGGCAGACAAGAGAAGTATCTTAAAAATTCACAGAAACGCAACATGAGTAGCACAAAATGGTTGTGACCAGGAGGCCAGCCGGGCACAGGTGCCTAAGTTATGATAGAAACTATACAAATAGTAGTTAACCCTTAAGAAGCACCCAAGTATTAGTATTTGTACACATATTCTTCAACTATTTTATCAGCAATGGAAGGGCTAGACATCCACGATTACACACAGGAGAAAGGAGTCTCAGAAATGAATAACTTGCTCAAGGACAAATGTTGCCATGAAAGACGCAATCACGTTCTTTGGGGGGACAATGGCACCGTGTTAATGAGCAGTCTCAGAGTCCCCAGCAGTATCTGTTCTGAAAACTGCTGTTAGGTATCAGTCCATAGACACAATTTACTCCTGGAAAATCTGGCCTAACATTGAACTCTCAGCTGCAGGTGTACACATGGGTCTTGATTGTGCCAAGTACCCCGACTTGCAGAGTAGAAGACACGTAGTTTTTTATTATGGAAATCTCAGAACAAACTCAAGTGTAATGAGCTGCCATGTACACATTTCCCAGCTTCCATAGTTCAGAGTAACTCACTGTTATTCTCAAAAGATGCCATTTTTAATTAAAAGAAAAATCTGGATGCTCCCTTGCTTAACTTTTCCTGTATATTAGTTTGCTCATTTGCAGTGACCAATATTTTTAGCTGTGGGTGTGAGGGGGGAGAAACTGCTAATTCAGAAAAGCAGAGATTTTCCTGATTAGTATAGTGGTGGGAAGAAGAAGAAGAAGAGGAGGAGAAGGAGAGATTCCTTAATTGTGAGTTAAACTGAGAATCTTCGTGTAACAATTACACACATTTGCCTAGATGAATTTGGATCTCAAAAAAATTAATGCATTTTCAGCAAGAAACAGTCTTCCTTGTTATTTCTGCATTCCACACTCTCTTCCTTGATGCCTGGATGGTGAATCATTGGCTATGTCATAACATATTGAATGAGTCTCTCAGTTTCTCAAGGCTCTCAAACTAGAATGCTGGGGGATCTGACGAATGAAGTTGAGGGTCAGAGGTAGGACACAGTGTCCTAGGGACAGTCAGGTTTCTTGAAAACGAATGCTTATCTAACAGGGGCTCGCACTGCAAGCCAAGTGCATTGTCCAGGCTGAGGTGCTAACCTGAAAGGCTGCTTCACCTTGACTACCTACTCAGGTTTGTGTTTTTTTTCCTGTTTCTCAGATATTCAAATGGAAGCTCAGACTCAAATCTGATGATGTAAATCAACTTCATGTACTTGTCACGTCAGCCACTCCCAGGACAGCAACCCAGAAGTTGGGAGAAGCTGACTCAGGATCATGTTGACATCACAGTCTTCTGTGGTCCAGCCTCCTTCCCCGTCCTAGAGAAGGTGATCCCAGCTGCAGGGGGATTTCAGCCCTTCAGCTCTTCCATTATTTTCTCCTGACTGTGTCTACCTCCAAGGCTCAGATGCTGAGAATGCACTTGTCTATCCTCAGGATATGATCTACAGACTGGCGATTTGATACTACTGCTGCCTCCTGCCTTCCCACATTTACACCTGAGCTGATGTGCATCTGAGAAAAGCCTGGAGTGCCCAGTCCTGTGGTGGCTGGCATAAAGCCATCCATGGTCTCTAACCTGCAGGAGCCTTGCCAGGTCACCTTTTCATGTCTCTAGGCCACTTGCATTTCAAGACTAGCTGAGTTCATATTTTTCCCCCCATTCCCAACCTATAACTTTATCTCCTATTAATCTTGTTTTTTTTTTTTTTTGAGACAGAGTATTACCATGTCACCCTCAGTAGAGTGCTGTGATGTCACAGCTCACAGCAACCTCAAACTCTTGGGCTCAAGTGATTCTCTTGCCTCAGCCTCCCAAGTAGCTGGGACCACAGGGGCCTGCCACAATGCCCAGCTATTTTTTTGTTACAGTGGTCATTGTTGTTTAGCTGGCCTGGTCCAAGATCGAACCCGCTGGCCTCAGTGTATGTGGCTGGTACCGTAACCACTGTTCTATGGCCGCTGAGCCTTTATCTCCTATTCTCTAGAGAAAAACCAATAAAGTTTCTTAAAGACAATAAAGTTTTTTATATTTCTATCCCTGCTCCAAAAGTGCACCTGCCCTCCCTGTCCCCCCGTGACCCTTCTCAGCAGCTGCCCCCACCTGCATGCCTGGCCCACTGGGCCCTACCTGCTCAGGGGTGTCACTTTGCAATCTCTCAGTCCAGATCTTCAGTCCCTCACTCAATTCAGCTCTTTTCTCTCCTGTCGTTTTGTTTTTGTTGGCTAATCTTTTCTCTATTCTATGATTTCTACCTCCTGTCCCATTTATCTTTCTTTTTTATTTTGACAGACAACCCCTGCAAGAAAAAGTAAGATAGAATACTATGATGGCTTCCCCCTAAATGTCCACGTCCTAATCCCCAGGACCTGTGAATGTATGTTACATGGGAGGAGGGATGGAAGTTGCTATTCAGCTGCCCTGAAGCTGAGGAAATTATCTGGGATTACACGAGTGGATCAGAGTAACCACAAGGGTCCTTTACTCAGGAAGAAGGAGGCAGAGGCGGATGTCAGAATGAGTTCCTGTGAGAAAACCTCCTGGCTTTGAACCAAGGAATACAGGAGGCTCTGAGAAGTTGGAAAAGGTATAAAAATCATTTTCCTCCTAGAGTCTCCTGAAGGAACATATCCCTGCTGATATCTTGATTGATAATAAATATATTTATATTTCATTTTAGTCACTAAATTTGTGATGATTTCTTGCGACACTTATAGGAAACCAAACCATAGCCCTGCCACCTTCCCCCTTTTGACTCAATTGCTCAACCAAGAAAGATAAAATTGCAAGCATAAATTCAGTGAGTTCTTACATACACATCACAACAACTTTTTCACACATTCGAAATTGATATATTTATACAAATGTGTGTATGTGTATAATTAGGATTTGGGTGGACTACATGAAACTATAATTTATGTAGGTCAGAAACTGAATGTTATTAGTTTAATTTAGCTCCATCATACACATACATGGTAGACGCGCGCTATTCCGTGTATTCCATGTACTAGCCATGGTGGGTGCCCACTCAGCTTTGAGGGTGCTGAGAGGAACTCTTCAGCACCACCATATTTTAGGCCCAAACTTTAGGAATCACCACTCCAAAGGTAAAGAGAGCAAGAAGATAAACATATCCACAAACCCGTGTTTGCCTTTCCAGATACCTCTTTGTAGAGCATAGGAAGATGGCTATGACTGTGCAGAGAACAGCCTGCTGTGTGACAATGACACACTTTGTGATAAGGACATGCCAATGGGTTTGTCCTAAGCAGAAATGTGCCTCTCCAATTAGTGCAATTGAATCTTACTGTTTCTGTGCCGATGACATGT
>CAUYQV010145743.1:0-16921 GCA_963574575.1 Galagoides demidoff | reverse complement strand
AATAGCCAAGACATTACTCAGGAATAAAAACAAAGCAGGAGCAATCACACTACCAGACCTCAGACTATACTAAAAATCAATAGTGATCAAAACAGCATGGTACTGGCACAAAAACAGAGAAGTAGATGTACCGAACAGATGAGAGAACCAAGAGATGAACCCAGCTACTTACCATTATCTGATCTTTGACAAGCCAGTTAAAAACATTGAGTGGGGAAAAGATTCCCTATTTAGCAAATGATGCTGGGTAAACTGGCTGGCGACTTGTAGAAGACTGAAACGGACTACAGCTTTCACCATTAACTAAGATAGACTTTCATTGGATTAAAGATTTAAACCTAATACATGAAACTATAAAAATACTAGAAGAAAGCGCAGGGAAAACTCTCGAAGAAATAGGCCTGGGCGAAAATTTTATGAGAAGGATCCCCCAGGCTTTTGAGCAACATCAGAAATACACTACTGGGACCTGATCAAACTAAAAAGCCTCTGCACAGCCAAGAGCACAGTAAGTAAAACAAGCAGACAGCCCTCAGAATGAGAGAAGATATTTGCAGGTTATGTCTCCAACAAAGGTTTAATTACCAGAATCCACAGAGAACTTAAACACATTAGCAAGAAAAGAACAAGTGATCCCATCTCAGGGTGGGCAAGGGACTTAAAGAGACACTTCTATGAAGAAGACAGGTGCCCAGCCTACAGACACATGAAAAAATGCTCATTAGCATTAATTATCAGAGAAATGCAAATCAAAACTACTTTGAGATATCATCTAACTCCAGTAAGATTAGCCCACATCACAAAATCCCAAAACCAGAGACGTTGGCGTGGATGTGACAAGATGGGAACACTTCTGCACTGCTGGTGGGAATGCAAACTAATACATTCCTTTTGAAAAGATGTTTGTAGAACACTAGAGGTCTAAAAATAGACCTGCCATTTGATCCTACAATTCCTCTACTACATATATATCCAGAAAACCAAAAATCACATTATAACAAAGATATTTGTACCAGAATGTTTATTGCAGCCCAATTCATAATTACTAAGTCATGGAAGAAGCCCAAGTGCCCACTGACCCATGAATGGATCAATAAATTGTGGTATATGTACACCATGGAATATTATGTAGCCTTAAAGAAAGATGGATACTTTACCTCTTTCATGTTTACATGGATAGAGCTGGAACATATTCTTCTTAGCAAAGTATCTCAAGAATGGAAGAAAAAGTATCCAATGTACTCAGCCCTGCTATGAAACAATTATAGCCCAAGAATATGGGGAAAGGGGAAAGGGAAGGGAGGGGATGGGGGAGGAGGGGTAGAGGGAGGGTAATTGGTGGGACCACACCTATGGTGCATCTTACAAGGGTACATGTGAAATTTACTAAATGTAAAATATAAATGTCTTAACACAATAACTATGAAAATGTCGTGAAGGCTATGTTAACCAATTTGATGAAAATATTTCAAATTGTATATAAAACCAGTGCATTGTACCCCATGACTGCACTAATGTACATAGCTATGATTTAATAATAATTAAAAAATAGTAAAAGGAAAAGTTGTTTCTTTGACGAGATGAATAAAATCAATAGACCTTTGGCCAGATTAACTAGAAACAGAAAAGTCAAATCTTTAACAACCTCAATCAGAAATGAAAAGGGGGAAGTAACAACTAATCCCACAGAGATACAAAAGATTTTTTCTGACTACTACAAAATACTCTATGCCTAGAATTTGACAATGTGGAGGAAATGAATCATTACCTGGAACCAGAGCCTCTCCCTAACCTTAAACAGGAAGAAAGATCTCTTGAGATAGACTAGTATCAAGCACTGTGATTGAAGAAACAGTAAAAAAAAACTTCCAACAAATAAATGTCCAGAACCAGATGGCTTACACCTGAATTTTATTAACTCTTCAAAGATGAGCTTGTACCTTTACTGCAGAACATGTTCCAAAATATTGAGAAGTAAGGAACCTTTCCCGACGTGTTCTATGAAGCAAATATCACCCTGATACCAAAACCAGAAAAGGATCCACCTAAAAGGAGAACTACAGACCAATTTCACTAATGAATATTGATGCAAAATACTTAATAAAATCTTGGCTAAGAGATTGCAGCTACACATTAAAACAATTATACATCACAATCAAGTAGTCTTCATCCCAGGGATGGAAGGCTGGTTTAATATACCCAAATCCATAAAAGTCAATCAATAGATTCTCTCAATAGATGCAGAAAAAGTATTTGATAAAATTCAGCATTCTTTTCTAACAGGAACACTTAATAAAACAGCTGTAAGTGGCACATTTCTTAAGCTAATTGAAGCCATCTATCACAAACCCACAGCTAATATCGTACTGAATGAAGTAAAACTGAAAGCTTTTCCACTTAGAACTGGAAAAAGACAAGGATATCCTCTATCGCTACTACTATTCAATGTAATGCTGGAAGTTCTAGCCAATACAATTAGGCAAGAGAAGGAAATAAAGGACATCAAAATGGGGGCAAAGGAGGTCAAACTCTGGCTTTTTGCCAATGATATGATCTTATACTTAGAAAACCCCAGAGGCTCAATCACAAGATTCCTGGAAGTGATTGAGAAATACGGTAATATCTCAGGGTATAAAATCAATGTCCACAAATCAATAGCCTTTATATACACCCTTAACGGCCAAGTTGAGTAGCAAATCAAGGACACAATTCCCTTCACAGTATCTTTAAAGAAAATGAAATACCTATAAATATACCTAACAAAAGAGATGAAGGATCTCACAAAGAGAATTATGAAACCCTAAAAAAAGAAAGACATTAACAAATGAAGAACATACCATGCTATTGGCTGGGAAGAATCAACATTGTTAAAATGTCTATTCTCCCCAAAGTAATCTACAGATTCAATGCAATCACCATCAAAATACTAACATAATACTTTGAAGATTTGGAAAAAGTAGTACTTAATTTTGTATGAAACAAGAAAAAAAAACACTATATAGCCAAAGTGATTCTTAGTAATAAAAACAAAGCCAGAAGCATCATCCTACCAGACTTCAGGTTATATTACAGGTCCACAGTGATAAAAATAGCATGGTATTGGCACAAAATAGAGACATAGACATTTGGAACCAACTGTAAAGCCAAGAGATAAAACTAGTTTCTTAGTTCTGTCTGATCTTTGATAAACCAAACGAAAGCATACTCTGGAGAAAAGAATTCCTATTCAACAAATGGTGCTGGTAGAATTAGATAACCACATGTAAAAGACCCACCTGACCCACATGACCCACATCTTTCACTGCTTACAAAAATTGACTCAAGATGGGATAAAAGATTTAAATCTAAGACATGAAATGATAAAAACCTTAGAAGAAAGTGTAGGAAAAACTCTTGATAATGTCAGACTGGGAAAAGATTTTATGAAGATTTCAGCAGCCATCAGGACAACTACAAAAATTAACAAATGGGACTTAATTAAGCTGAGAAGCTTCTGCACAGTTAAGGACACAACAATTAAAGCAAGTAGACAACTTTTGGAATGGCAAAAACATTTGCATTGCATGAATCTAATAAAAGGTTGATAATTAAGATCTACAGAGAACTCAAATTAATCAGCAAAAAGAGCAAACAATCCTATCTACCACTGGGCAAGAGACATGAACATAATCTGAGAGGAAGATAAATAAATGGCAACAATCACTTGAAAAAATGCTCATTGTCCCTAATCATCAGAGAAATGGAAATCATCAAAACCACCATAGTGAGAATAGCCCATATCACAGTCTCAAAGCTGCAGATGGTGGCATGGATGTGGAAAGAAGGGAGTATTTCTACACTGTTAGTTGGACTGCAAACTAATACAGCATCTTTGGAAAGAAGTATGAAGAATCCACAAATAACTCAAATTGGACCTTCCATTTGATCCTACAATCTCATAACTAGGCATCTACTCAATAGAAAAAAATCATTTTATCATAAGGACATTTGCACTAGATTGTTTATTGCACCTCAATATACAATCACCAAAATGTGGCAACAATCTAAATGCAGAAATGGATTAACAAGCTGTGGTATATGTATGCCATGGAATATTATTCAGCCATTAAAAAAGATGGGAATTTTTTTATCTTTTGTATTAATCTGGATGGAATTGATTCTTAATAAAATACCACAAGAATGGAGAGGCAACTATCCAATGTATTCAATACTAATATGAAGTCAGCAGATGATCTAATACATACCTACATAACAGAAAAACGCAGATCAATTCAAAGTGGGCTGAGAGGAAACAAGGGAAGTAAGTATGGTCCTATTTAATGGGCACAATGTTAGGGAGTATGGCACACCTTTTGTAGGTCGGACACAATTATAAGAGGAACTCTACTTAACAAATGCAAACATTGTAACCTATATTTTTGTACCCTTAAATTAACCTGAAATTTACAAAATTAAAAAAGAAAAAAAAAAGGTAGAAACTCAGGTTATCAATTGGAAAACTTTTTCTTTTGTAATAAAGGCATTCCAGTGCTATACATTTTTTTCTGTGTATTACTTTAGCTGCGTTGTATAAATGTGATATGTTGTGCTTTGATTTTCATTCAGTCAAAATATTGTTCTAATTTTCTAATTTCCCTTCTGGTTTTGATAATGGGGATGTGGGAGAAAGGTTGGAAGACAAACTGCTATGTTTCTTTTCATTAAGGCTCTGCCATGACAAACATCTTCTGATCTTTCTATTATCTTTTTACCCAAAATTTGGTTATATTTCTAGTCCTCCTGGGGGTTTTTTTTGGGTACATATTTACATATTTCTGGCCATATGTAAATTTTATTTCAATATAGGATACAATAAAAAATGGCATATTGAAGTAAATCAAACAGAATGAAAAGATGGAGTAATTTATCAGGGAACAATGACACTGGTGCTCAGGTATCCCTCACGGAGAAACAATGAACATGAGCAATGAAAAGAACAAAGAAAAAGATAGTGTCACTGAATAGCACATGTCAAAGAGCCTGGCAGTGAACCTCAGATAATTAGAAACTTCCCACAGTATTTTTGCTTTGTGTTTTGTTTTTGTTTTTGTATTTTAGCTTGACTTGGAGGATTTCTGAGTTGACAATGTAAGAGTGCTCTTCATATCAACAATATGTGACCTGCTTTGTTTGCTGTTTTCTTATTCTGTGTGCCCTCGTGCATTCAGTTTCAATTAAGAAGGGGAGGGAGGGGACTGAATACTGCCAGCCTAGCCCTATAAATATTTGCACAGTGTTTATGACAGATGTCTTCCTGTTATGAAGGAATCTGACCTTCATTAAAAATGTGGAACGTTTTAAATGTGATGCCAAAATATCAGAAACAAGAGCAAGGTTTGCCAGGGATTTTCATATATTTAAAGATGCACATTTTTACTGGAACAAACCAGTAATGATTAACACTGTGATTATTTGTTGGGAAAGTGGTTAGAGGGTTGAAAATAACCACAGTTACTCTTTTCTTGTTCTAATCATCATCCTCCTTCAACATTCTATAAGATGGGCCATATAATACTGTCACATCATAAATCTACAGTGTGGCTTTTCATTATGTCCAGTGAAGCATTCTTCCTGATGTTTTGAACACCAATTAAACCACATACAAATGATCCTAAGTATCAAGGTTACATATATCTCATAGTCTTTTTTCATCATTAATATAAGTGTTTGACATGCAAAACTATATAAATATTTTATTAAAAATGTATAAGCTTCAGAGTTTTCCAACTGATCGCCCACTCTCAATGAAAGGCTTAAGCCACTCTAATTTTCCCTAGGTGTATGGACTTGTTTTAGGCTGAAGCTTATGGGCTTTGGACTTATCCACTTGGCTGACATGTTGCCTCTTTAGTTTTAGGTGGGATTTGGATTCACTTTGACTTTTGCTCTCAAGAGAAAAAAAAGTATACATGGCATTGTTGTTCCTCAGGATTTCCATCTAGAATGTACACCCAGGAAAAGACAGCCAGAGTGCTGTGACCAAGGATCTACCCTGGTGGCATTCATTGCCCCTGTTTACTACTGGTTAGGTCTGCAGTTCAGGGTCTCAGTTTCAAACGTATCTTTATCAGCATTCTGTAAAAGGACTCAGTTCACAGTGGAGGACTCACAAGAACAATATTTGTGAGACTGATTTACAGTATCAGAATGCTAATTTATTACTTTACATTATAAATGTATGGTGTATAACTGGAGGCATGTAAAATCCTAATAGCTGGTGTCTTTTATTGATAATCAAGAGAAGAAAATGGAATATCAAGAGCTAGCTCCATGTTTGCAATCACCTCTTTGCGGTGATGGTTTAGAAATCTGTAGTTCTGGTTTCCCTTGGACAAGCATTGTGGAATTTACCCCTGGAGTTCCCCATTTTCTGTTTCCCTAGAAGGCAGCATCCTTTTTGATTACCATATTCTTTCTTTAGAATGTAAACATATCATTCAGGTTCTATTTAAGTCCTGCCTGGCTTGGGAATCATTTTCTCATGGGAGTGTGAACATCTCTGCTGTGATCCATTGTTTGTAGATGTGACGGTTTCACCCTAAGATGATTATTCCGTATTCCTCACTTCTGATTTCTTGGAAACTGGGGGCTCACTAAAACCCCAGCACTTGTAATAGAACCAAGACAGAGATATTTGGACTCTTCAATTGCAAATATCCGCATGCCACTTCTTCATAAAGTCAACATTTAACTAATATTTAATATCGGTACAAGTTCTGTAGACAGTATAAAGACACTACAGGGACAGTCAGGTGTCCAAAGGAAATGCCTTAAGAAGCTTTCACACACTTGCACAAGCAGACAGGTGCTATGTCCACTACAGTAGAACTGATCACAGCAAGTATTGTAAACAACTTAAACTATTCACCAAAAGGAGGATAATTAAAGCAGCTGTCCTATATTTAGACAATGAAAAGCAACAGTGAAAATAAATGTATTGTCTCTCATATATGAGTATGGATACAATGAGAAAATGAATATTTAAGCAAGAAAAGTGAGTCACAGAAAGACATGTACATAAAACCATTTACGTGTTTTTAAAACTCCCAGAACAATATCGTAATTAGTTTCTGGAAATATACAGATGTGGTTTTAAAAAAAAACCAGAAACACTTACTCAACAATTTCTCAGGATTATGGCTTTTTCTGGGAAACGAGGGAAGGGAATAGGATTGGGTGAGCTAAAAAGGGTAGTTCTGCTCTGCCGAAAAAGTTTCATTTCTCAAAAATACTGATGAAATACAGAGAATATTAATAGTTATGTAAATCTTGGTGAAGGTTACATAGTTGTTTTCCATTCTCTATTTTCTCCACTTTTTACATATTTTATAATCAAATTTTAAAGAAGAAACTTATCTTCCCTGACAGGAAAAATTCTCTAATGTATCTTGTTTAGGGAAAAAAGTGATCATAGAAAAATATGTATTGTCTGATACAATTTGTGAAAAAGATAATGTAGGAATGTATATTCATAAACACATTTTTATAAACATTATATACATAATTGTAAATACACAGAATAAGGTCTGGGTGACTATACCCAACATTTTTTTGGGTAGTTATGTAGTAGGAAGAAAGTAGAATTAGGTAAGGGGTATGGGTAAAAGGGGACCTTTGTATTTTTTACTTTGTATACTTACCTAATTTTATGTGGCATACATGATTCATCTATTGCTTAATAATTTACAGAATTAAAATACAAATGCATATTCTTAGTATAAAAACAAAGAACACCACCAAGAGCAATGTATACATATTCAACAGACCCTAGACCTGCAGCTTTCTGGAGAATTCTTAAACCTCATTCTCTACAGATCATGGGCACTTATATTTCTCACTGTAAGACACCCAAATGAAGGCCAACTTAAGGTTGGCTCATTGGATATTCCTGGGGTGAGGCAATGGTGAAAAGGTTGTGAACCCAACCAGGGAAATGCCAACCAGAGCACAGGGGAAAAGTGGGATAGATACAGGTCTCCATAGCCAACTGAAGGCACTGCATCCCTCCACTAAGCACAATGTTCTAATAGAATTCTGGAACTTTGAAAAGGCATACTAGATTGACAAGGCTGTAGTCTTACAAACTTGAGAAATTTGTAATGGTAAACTAGATTGCAGGACTATATTCTTGCAACATGAAATACCCTCTAACCTCAATTTCTTCCCTAATTTCTAATCCTTCAGTTTGATTGTCTCACCCAGCTGCCTGGTAAGATCCCAACTCTCTGTTTCCCAGACCCCTGGACTCCATGATGGAGAACTGCCAGAGGCTTGACTATGTCTGCACAGGTGCAGTGGGGCCTGGGCACCACTCCACAGGCCCTTGCAGTGTTGCTCTCTCTACTTCTATATTGTTGATTTCAGGCTTTCTATACACTCTTCAAATTTTATCCCTTAGCAGGTGCCCTTAATTCATTCTTTGTGGAGAAAATAAAAGACATGAGCCAACCACTAGCCTCACTTTCCCAGAAGGAAATTAAAAACCCATCTGCACTTGGGTCTGCAATGTTCTCCATCCCTCCTTTTGGCAAGGTGCATCTGTCCATTTGTGGCCCCCATCTCATCCCTGCCTGCTTTAAGAATGCTTCTTTACCAAGTGTCTCTTCCCTCACCTGTATCTTCAACCTCTTCCTCTCCGCCCCCATCAGCATTTGAACACACTCAAATCTCTTTAACAAAGCGATATGGTTTGGATGCTTGTCTCCTCCAGATTTCATGTTGAAATCCAGTCCCCAGTGTCGGAGGTGAGATGTAGTAGGAGGTATTTGGGTCAGGAATCCCTCTCCACTGTAATGAAAAAATTCTTCCTCTGTTAGTTCAAAATTGAGAGAGAGTTGTTCAAAAGAGCCTGGAACCACCTCCATCCTCTCTTCTCTTTTTCTCACCATGGTGACTGACCTGCTCCCCCTTCTTCTTCCTCTTTGATTGGAAACTCCTTGAAGCCCTAATGTGATGCTTCTTGTGCAATCTGCAGAACCGTGAATCAAATAATCCTCTTTATAAATTACCCAACCTCAGGTACTCCTTTATAGCAACACGAAATAGACTGTCACAACAAAAGAATCCTCCTTGAATCCACTCACCTCCATCTAGAACTGTTTTCACCTTCACAGCCACCAGACTTCCATGCACACTGGGTCCTCTCCTGGTTGTCTCATCCTGCTTTGTGTCTTCATGCCTGTCCCTCTAACCAGTCTTCCTCAGAAACCACAGGCTTAGGCCCCAGTACCCCCTTTGCTTCCAGTTCTCACCTACAATCTTCAATCCCCTCAGCTTCTTCCAAAAGAAATGACCTTCAAGTGTCATTGAAGAGGCAGTGTAGGGCCCAACTTTATCAGCAAGGTTGATGGCAGTGCTGTCAGTGTCACTAGTGATAGTGAGTGGGGCATCCCTTTATGGCCATCATCTAGACCTTGGGGGACTTACTCCAAATTGCTCTTATTACTCTTAATTGTATTTAGAACTTGTCATCAGACAAATCTGGATAGAGATTCCACTGCCTTTCCTGAATAACTGTGTAATCTGGGCAAGGAGCTCATTTTCCTGAGTCTCAGTTTTCTCATCTGTAAACTGAGAGAGGAATAATTCCTAGTTTAGAAGCTGTTGTAAAGATGTTTAATCCATCACAAATGCTTGAAAAATAATAGCTATTATTAACTATTATGTCTGGTGTGATTTGCAGGCACACAACTGGGTTAGGGCCAGTGTATACACTTGTGATGGTACCTTTGCTCTCCCTGGGGGGAATAGCTATCTCTTCACAGGTTTCAGCCAAGGTACTTTGTAACGCCATACAGTCTGAGATCTGTCATACATCACCTTAATCTGCATTACGCAATCATACACTGAATGAAACTTCAGCCTAACTGACCTCTATACCTTCCTATACTGCAAACTTCTCTTTGGTAGAAAGAATTTGTCACGGTCCATGGTTCTGTGACCATGTAACACAAGACCCCAACTCAGCTCCAATGGGAGGCCAGAGGAGGGTTGTTGGAATGTTGTGGGTTTAAAGGATTCCAGAATGAGCAGAAATATCATCTGGAGAACAAATTTCCTCTTCTCCCACTGTTTTTCTTTCCTTTCTTTTTCTTTTCTTTTGCTTTTTGATGTGTGTGGGAAAATAAAAAGAATAAAGGAGAAAGGACAGAAAAGGAAATGTGAGTTTTCTTTGAAGGTCCCCAGCAGCAAATCCCCTAATTTCTGGGTCAGAGTAGGATCACCTTACACGCATCTGTGGGCACGTGGTGCTATGCAGACAGCCATCCTCTCACATCAGAGCGTGAACATCAGGTACCTAGTCAGGGCGGGCAAAAGAAAATGGCTGTGCTGCCTCAGCCCCGCCTAGGGCTCTGCAGCTGGGAGAAATGGGAAGAAAGTGGTTCCCACACTGTTGAATAAAACAGTTTAAGATAATTTCTTAAATGAAAAGAAAAAAAAAACTACAGAAGTCTAGTGAATTTGAAGTTTTTATGAAAGTTTAAAATGACCGCTATCTACTTTTGCCACTGTTACATAAAGAACAGAACGTTTTAACACTAAAACTTAAGCAAGAATATCTTATTAAACTTCAGACCTTTCTAGAAAGTAAGAAATGTTGGTTTTAACCTTATGGATCTTTCTCTGTCTCCCTTCCTCCTTCCATCCATCCATCCATCCTTCGTCTAGTTGTCTAGTTATTATTTATTTACATGAATATTTATCAGCATAACCCATACTATATATTTTTTCTCATTTTCATTATAAACCAGCACCAATCCTCAGAGCGGGATTCGAGAACCATGCTTTGGAGATTATCTCTAATAACAGCTTTAGTTGACAGATGAATATTCTGGAACACAGATGGTAAGCAAATGAGTCCATTTCAGTTGTGCAGCTACTAGAAGATCAAACCTAGGGCCAATCCTTAAATCCCCAGTCTTACCCAAGTGCCATCACCTTACTACATCACAACATTATCACTAAAAGTCACAGTTAGCATTTCAATGTCTGTCACAATAAGGCGCAGGAGTCCATGTCACCCACCAAGAAACTTGGATGAGGTGTTTCTGGCACTTCTTTTTGTGACAGTCTCAGTCTTCTCTTTATTGACCTCACTCTCCTCCTTATGCTGAGCTCCTCCATCATTGGCTCTGTTTATAGTGGTGCCACCACATTGCCAGTACCTAGCGTCACACCGTGGGAACCACAGGTTGTTTGCTGCTCCTGTTTCCTCAGCCTTCGGGGACACTAAGTCTCCTCAATTCTATCACTGGAAGGTCTCTTATGTCTTTTCACTCCCCCCTGGCTGCATAGGTCTCCTGCTGTCCTCGATCATTTCCTTTCCAGGACTATTGTGGTAGATTACGCATGCATTCCTAGCTCCAGATACTTCTTTCTACCTATTCTTTAAAAGAAAACTATAACAACAATATCAACAGGAAAATAATAGCAGCCAGAGCAGCAAACCCTAATGGTTCCCCTACTGTTTCCACTAGTAAAATCTTTCCTTCCCTCCTCTCTGAGTGTCTTATCTAAGCATCACCCAGTTCCTGGTCATTCGGGCCATGTGCTCTTTGACCGTACCATTCCTTATGTCTGTGATGCCTTTCCTCTCTATCTTTGTTTTAAAGGCTCAACTCCCCTTATGATTTCTTCTGGTGCCACTTCATTTCTTTCCTCTCCAGGAAAGTTCATTTCTCCCTCCCCTATGAACTTATAACTCTTAGCACACCTTGACTGATTATTATGAAATCTTATGGTGGATTGTGTCTTTCTTCCCCTAAAATAAATTGGGAGATTACTAAAGGCAATTTTTGAAATCTTATCCTTCTCAACATCTAATTCTGTGCCTAGCTCCAAAAGAGAACTTGACTAAAATTTGTTAAATGACTGAATGAAAGGTCTAACAGCAAAGTCTGGCTTTTTATCTTTTCCTTCTTCCCCTTGCATACTTCTGTAGAAAGTACAAAAGCAGACCTGGGATGATGTACAAGCTGTATTCCATGCCTAGATATTTAAGAATTGAGTAGAAACAGATTTGAAATGAAAAATCTGGTTGGGCATGTGAAGGAATGTTCCCAGACTAGAGCTTTCCTTTTGGAAGACAAAACACAAAATCCTCCATTTCACTGGAAATATGAATGGAGAAACTTCTTGTCCAATGGAGCCAAGACATTTGCTCAGTTTTATTAGAGTTCAAAAACCCTGAGATAATCCACCTTAATCCTACAGCAGTCTGCACTTGATAAAATGAAAATCAACAAGTAACTCATAAACTACATCTTGACATCAAAATACTTTTGTTATTCTTTTCACATAAATATTAAAGAATGCCAGAGAATAAGACATTTTGATACAATATAGCAGAAGTGATGGTGTACACTGGTAGAGACAGGGAGAGGACTCTGCATGGTTTCAGAAGGCAAAAGAATAGGTCTTCTTCCATAATCATTATAATGTGATCAGATTACATCATGAACAACTTTTCAATATAATGCTCTTAAAGATCAAAATAAAACATCAATGGAGAGTAGACTCCAATCTCAACTCTGGTATTTGATACATTTTTATTAAACTTTTTTTTTAATTTAATAGATGTAAGTCTCACTATGTTGCCCAGGCTAAATCTTCAACTCCTGGCCTCAAGCCATCCTCCCACCTCAGCATCCAGAGTAGCTAAGACTACAGGCGTTCACTATAGCACCCAGCTTGGTATCTGATATCTGGGCATGGTCAACTCACTCATTTAAATTCCATTAGCTTCAATGTTCTCCTCTGTAAAATTGGAATCGTAACATAGTACACCCCTCAAGGGATTATTTTAATATTAAACAAGATAACATGTATGACATATTTAGCTTGTGCCTACAACATAGTGGTGCTCAATAAATGTTAATTCTCCTATGGAACAGTTAAGACAACTTGAGTGCAAGTCACAAGGAAACATCTGGAAGCCATAAATGAATTTAAGTTGTATTAAGCAGAAACATGAGGTTTTTGTAAGGAAGAAATATTACTTGATATTAGAAGGGTTAAAAGGCTCTCTTGGCAGAGCCTGATGTATGTACGCCAAAGCATTTTTCCTATTTCTTCTGGGCACACAATGAGACTCCATTTCTTGACCTCCCTATGGGTAGGTATAGCCAACTTCTAGACCAAATTCTGTAAGCAGAAAGGACAGACAACTCTTCTGGCCTGGCCATAAAGTCCCTTATAAGGTAAGAGTCTCTGCCATATCTTTCTTCCCCATCTGCCAGCCAGGTACAATAGTCTAGCAGAGGAGTCAGAGCTCTAGAGAACACAAAACCCCAAGATGCAAAGAGCCTGGCTCCCCAAGTCCCTGTGTGGAAAGCTGTCTGCTGAACTGTTATGAGGGTGAACAACAAACTTCTACTGTTATTAAGCCACTAGGATGTGGGGTTAGTGGACACAGTAGGTAGCTATAACTGGCATGGCAGTTATTGGCTCTAACCCTGGCCAATGCAGTCAGGAAATTATCAGTGCTACGATATTCTACATTTATGAGACCTTTGCAGAGGATTTATTTCTAGTTTTTTTAGAAAACTTTTTGGTTTCCAAAAAGGCAAGAAAAAGCTGGAAAGGGATGACTGAAAATTAGAAAACATATCGGGGAAAAAAAGATGGAAAACTTGTCACTACAAATATTTTATTTAGAAAAGAATAATTACATGAATTTGTTCCCAGAAAAGAAATTCTAACATATATGGATTTGTTAGTATATTTTCTGAGTCTATGCCAGGGGTTCTCAGTCCTGGATACAAATTAGAATCACCTGGAGGCATTTTAGAACTCTATGACGTCCAGACTCCACCCCAGACAAATTAAATTGTGATCACTGATGGCTCTAGAAGAGTACGCACATTTGAGAATCATTGATTTGTACAAATCATAAGCCACAAACTTCTTATGACTTAAACATTCAGAGCCATAATATCCAACAGACATTTGCTTGAAACTCCTTGACAGAATGGATAACGGAAAGGGCATGAATTGATAGTCAGATGAACTTGGTTTGAAACATAGTGTTGTCGTTGACTAGCTTACAACCTTGAGTAAATTGCTTCATTGCTTTTGACCCTCTGTTTCCTCAGCTATAAAGTGGGGATTCTAACCTTTGGGGTTGTTGTGGGGAGAAAAATGAGATAAAGTGTATACAGCTGGAAACAGAGTGGTAGTTTTCTCAGAGTGGTAGAAACTCAACAAGTGGTAGTTTTCATCATAGTATTTATAAACAAAGAATGCTAAATTTACAAGTGTTCTATTAAAACTCCTAAAAAGAGATACCCTGGTAAATTTCAATGAACCAGACAGTGTTCATTATTATTTTAGGATATATAAAGTACTATTGACATTATCTTTATTAATAGAGTATGTTATCTTTGTTGTTTTCATTTAATAGATATCAAAATATTTATAAGGGTCACTAGGGCCTGCCTGGTCTGCAAACTATTTTCCCTAAAGCTTCTGACTTCTTCAACTCTGAATTCTCCTCTCAAGTACCTTACCCTCCAGCTGAGAAGCAAATGCTCCACTTTCTTTTCATATAGGATTAACCATGTTAGTCAGTCCTTTTAAAATAGATCTTGAAGAGGAATGAGGCTCTGACTGCCTGCTCAAGTAGCTGACAGCTGGTGATGACTGGTCTTACTGATGCTTCATTTGCTCTGTTGTTTTGTTTTATGTCTTTATAAAATGGCAGCCAGTGGTGTAAGTCAGCATGTGGTCAGTGCCAAAGGAGAGGGGCAGAATATAGGGCAGCAGGATGTCAGAGACAGAGGTGATCATTTTGGTTTTGAGGATCAGGGAAGGGAAAGGAAGATTCCCAAAGAGGATAGCCAAGGGTTCAGAGAGAGCCACTGAATTCAGGAGGTTGGGGAGGTTCTAGGCCAGGAAAAGGAGTCTGTGAGAGAATGGTCCACCAGTATCTAGAGGAAAGAAATTGGGTCAATTTATCAGTGGAAGAGGGATGGTTGACATGGGATCACAGAAGTAGATGATGCAGGTGAGGCAGCCAGAGCCAGCTATAGGTGGTACTGAATTCTAGACTTCTCTTTTGTCTCATGCCACAGTTTCATAGTCCATGTCCTTACATGAATTTTCCTGCTTTATGCCTCCCTTTGTATCCCCATTTCATACTCCCTTTCTGCCATTACAGCCCCACCATATGCAATCAATATGAAATGTTTAAGATGTATTTTTCTAAAAAATTGTATGTATGTTTCTACAAAATGTGACTTGTTATTTTGTGACAGGTATTTCAATTTGTGAACATGATATTGTGTTATATGTCTCATTTGCACTCCTACTTTTCCTCTCAGGGCTATCATCATTGAGATCCATCCACATTGCTACATAGATGTCAAATATGTTCCTTCCTCATGCTGCACAGCATGTGCTTACCACTTTTGCCCCATCCACTGTGCTAGGGATGGGTGTGCATCTTGATTCTGCTTCCTCATCACAACCTTTTTCTGTGACCCTTTACAGACTTATGTGAGGAGACCTTTTGGATCTATACCCAAGAAATTAATGGCCAGGTCATGGGTATTCATCTGCTTGATTTATATCAGTAGTGCCAGATTGCTTTCTAGAATGGCCCTGCCAGTCTACTCATCTGTCAGCAGGATGTGATGCTCTTATATTTCCCCATTTCCACAAACATTTGGAGACATCCAGGCTTCTAATCATTTTCTGTCTTACAGTTGTCCAGAGTGCATCACTGTTGTTCTACTTTGCTTTTACCAATTGGAAATGAGTTAGAACATTGGGTTTCTGTATTTGTAAATTACCTCTTCATACTCTTTTCTATTGTTCTTCAGGTTGCTGTCTTTGCCCTCCTTCTACTCCTATATCCAGGATATATCCTTGCTACTCACAGTATGATCTCTGGCCCGGCAGTAGTAGCATTACCGAGGAGCACATCAGAAATGCAGATTCCCAGCCCACACAGCACAACTACTAAATCAGAGCCTGCATGTTGACAAATGTTCAGGGCAAGTCGTATGTTTGTTAAAAGTCTCGGTCTGTGCTGTTCAATATCGTAGCCATTAGACTTTTAAACTTGCATTAATTAAATTAAATTAAAAATTTACTTTTTCAGTCTTGCTGACCACTTATTGCTAATAGCTACTATAATAGACAATGGGGATATAGAACAATATGTTGCTATAGAAAGTTTTATTGAACAGCCTTGGTTGTTATTAATCCCTTGCTGGGTTTTTACATTGGAAATATTTTCTGTAGCTTTTTTTTTTCTCCTCTAAGCTATGGCAAGATACCTGAAGAGTGAAGGAGAATGAATGACAATAGGATTTGGTCTTGGTCTAGTGAGCATGTGGGGTAGGATGCAAACAGCACTAGGTAGTAGGGACCCCATGAGGAGGATTTTCTAATTCCAGAAAGAAAGCAATAAGAATCTAACTAAGGCAGTGATGCTAGAAAATTATATTTTGGCCTAGATGATTCTTAATTCCAAAACATTTTCATATACAGTAGAACCTCTGTAAGTTGACCACCCAAGGGACTATAACAAACTAGTCAACATATGGAAGCATCAACATAAGAAACTAGGCCTATTGTATTGACATGAACATGTGGTGCATGTATAGTCTATGAAAATTAGGTCAATTTAAGGTGGTGGTCAGTGTAGGGAAATGGTCAACTATAGAGGTTCTACTGTATTTTATGTGAATTTATTCTCACAACAAGGATATGGGCAGGGTAGAAATTACTTTCTCTGTTTTTTTTTTTTTTAATTTTATTGAATGGTAACTATGTACATTAATGCACTTCTGGGGTACAGTGTGGGGTTTTTGCATGCAATCCGAAATACTTCCATCAAACTGATCAACACAGCCTTCATGTCATTTTCTCAGTTATA
>CAUYQV010145740.1:0-29030 GCA_963574575.1 Galagoides demidoff | reverse complement strand
AAAAAATACAACTTAATTCTAGTCCCAGCATTTCTAAGCACAGCACGTGCCAATCTGTGTTTATTCTCCCCTGCTGGGGAGCTTGCCCACAATTAGAGTTAGCTGACCTAAGTGAGCACTTGAGGGAATACCTTTGCTTGTGTGTCCTGGGGCTAGCCTTTCCAATAATGTGGGCTGCTGCCTGTGAGAGAAACTGGCATAACTTTGCATATAACTGCCTTCCACAATGTTTAAAGAAACAGAAACCTTCTCTTGTTAAAGAACCACCATCACTGAATATTGCAAATTTCAGCAAACAGCCCCCAATTTGGAAATATGTCACCATTCACAATTCACTTTTTGCTGTTTAAAATTCAGACCACATTTTCAGATATAATATTACAAATGGCAGTTAAGTTTCTAGGCTAACTTGTAAAACCTACTTAACCCATAACATAGCTGAAATATTTTGTATTTATAATAAAAATAGTAGAGAATAATGCTATTGTAATGCTAGAAATTAAAATAAATAATGATGGTGGGCTAATAAACTTTTCTGTAATTTGTGTAGCCGACAACTTTAGGAAACCCTGTATAATATGAGAGTTAAGAACTTGCTTGAGGTCAGAACATCTGGTTTAAATATTAGCTTTATGGCCTAGTATCTCAGTGATCATGGGACAAGGTATGACTCCCCAAGCCTCAGTTTATCCAGCTGTAAAGAGGGGGTAAATACACTTCATTAGGTTGATATGAGGACTAATGAGAAAAGCTGTGTAAAGCACTGGTGCTATAGAGCTTGACGTCTGCGAGGTATGGTAACTGTCATAGGTATGGTTGGTTCTTGCTATATTGAGCCCTTCCCACTGGATCAACCCTGTGCCTAGCATTTTGACTATGTTTGAACCTATTATCCCAGAAAGAAATTAGTCCCATTTTTATAAGGGTTGTACTGGAAGTGCTCTGAGATTAAACAATTCACCCAAAGACAGATAAAAATGTGTCAACCCGTCTGGGCCACAGATGCCTGGGTTACACACTATACTGGGTGTGTCTATGGTTTTGCATGAGATTAACAGTTGAATTAGTGGCCTGAGAGAAGCAGATTGCCCTTCCAGTGTAGGGGGGCCTCACCCAATCTGTTGATGGCACAAATAGAGCCAAAAAGCTGAAGAAGGGAGAATTGTTGCTCTCTGCCTGAGTGTCTTCACTGGGACACCAGTCTTCTCCTGCCTTTAGACTTAAAAGATCCCTAGTCAGCTCTTCTGCTTCTCAGGCCTCCGGACTTGGACAGGAACCATTGGCTCTCCTGGGTTTCTAGCTTGCCAGTTGCACATCTAGGGACTTTTTAACCTCCCTAATCACATGAGCCAATTGCTTATAATAAATATCTTCAGAAAGATTGATGGTAGGTAGGTAGGTAGCTATCCTTTGGGGCTGTTCTCTGGAAACCTTGGCTAATACAGTCATGTAGATGGCCACATAAATGGAAAGTAAAGGAACGCGGGCTGGCAACTGGGTCTGTAGGTTTGAGAATCCTGCAAAGTCTGGCAGTGACTGATTCCTTTTGGATCCGCGATGGGGACTATCCAGTTCTTACTCTGTGCAGGGCAGCACTGCCCGAGGCAGGGATAGTGGCAGTCAGAAATGGGTCCCCGATTTTTATCAATTATTGCTTAGTTTAACTTTGGAGTTCCCCCCAGGTTTCAATTGGAGATTTCTTTTAACTTACTCCAATACACGATGTGAGGAGCCAAGAGTCCTTCCAAGTGCACATGACTTTAGAGCCGCCAGCACCGTGCCTGGAGCACAGCAGGTGTATGATAAACCCCCTTACCTCTGAATAAGCTGTCGTAGCACTTCCATAGTTTTTTCTGCTACTTCTAAAGACTTCAGCTTTCTTGGGAAGCAGTGATGAAGCATTTGATTTCTGGAGGTTGTCTGACCAGCAGAGCCCCACATTACCTCGAGAGAACTTCAAAGTGACTCCCCATATTAGGGAGCAGAGGAAAGGCACAGCTTGTCTAACTGTGGAAACCAAGGCAGAATTTCAGGCAAGCAGCACTCCCACACTGAACCTCAGCGCCACATTTGTCCTGACCAGAAGGAGAGTCTCTCTCTCTCTCTCCTGCTTTACGGACTTGGCTCCCAGCTTCTCCTTTTTGGGAACTGATCCTTGCCAGATGGTGTTTCATTATCTTCAATGAAATGATTATGTTTATTTATTTAGATGTCCCTGAAGCTTCAGCCCATAAACTCGGTTTCACTTATCTCTCTTCTGACTCAGAGAGTAAATTCTTCAGAACACAATATTTACAATTTGGGCTTCACAGAAACTTGCCACATGAAAACAGGGCATGGTTTAAAAATTAAAGATTAATACATTTGGCCTAAAAATTAAATATATAAGGATTAAGAGAAAGAAAGTGACCACAGAAAATTTAGAAAACACAAAAAAGTAAAAAGCAAGAAAGCTTTCTTAGGTGGCAATTATAATCAAATTATAATTGATTACATTGGTTGATTAGTAGGATTTCTTTTGCCTTTTTGTAATAAATTAAGCAGAAGAGATGCTGGTAGCATCTTGCCCAGAGGTTTGGACGTATCAGCCATTTCTTCCATTTCTTTAGAGCTGCCTTGCTGCCTTGGCCACCAGCTGCCAGCTGTGGCCCCACCATGCTGTGGTTGCATCGTGGCCCGGGAAGCTCAGCTGCAGCTTCCCTACCACCATCAGTGCTGTATTTCTCATTTGTGAAAGTCCAGGCAAACCCAGGATGCTGAAAGCACTCAACTCAGGGATTCTCCACGAGAATTCATTTGTTTCACCTTGTTACCTCAGCTTCCTGAATGGCTAAGGTCAATCTTAAAAAGGTGACAACCTTGGGTGGTGCCTGTGGCTCAAGGAGTAAGACGCCAGCCCCATGTACTGGAGGGGGAGGTTTCAAACCCGGCCCTGGCTAAAAAAAAAAAATCTGAAGAAAAAAAAGTGACAACCTTATCAACTTGGAACCTGTCTGCCCTGTTCTTTTGTCCCTTCCACGTGGGTTTTTTTTTCTTTCTATACAGAACTTCTGACACTGAGGCAGATATTTGTACATGAAAATGATACAAATGATTTTCTTTCAGAATGCTGAAAGGGACTGGAATCTTTCCCCTTATCTACCTCCATGTGGCTGGTGACAGCAGAGATATATAACTTCTGGGGTGCATCTAACACAGGAAGGGTTAGAATGCACATACATCACCCACTACTGTCCTTCGAGAAGAGTTTCCTAATTTTTGCAGTCACATGGCAGGGCTATATTTCACTGCTTTATCCACTTTCACCCTTTCACTGATTGCTAACATAAATTGAGTAGCAAAGGATCATTCTTAAGACTTTTGCCTGGGCTTTATAGTTGCTACCAACTATAGCAACAACAGTTTTTGTTGTCACAAAAACTACAAATAAAAATAGGCTCCACAGTGGATGAAGTAAACAGGCTTTTAGAAATAACCCCCTGAACGGATGTCTAGAAAATAGGTTTTTCATCTGTGTACAGGCCTTATGCAAAACATGTGTGTTTTCACTAACCTATGTGCTAAATTACTGAGTTTTACTGCCTTTTGAGCAATTTCATAGCTGACCCATAGTTACATAGATATGTGGCAGTCATCCAAGTTTTTTTTCTTCTTTGGCTTAAGTTTTCTTCTGTGGGTTAGGACAGAAGCAAAATTAAAGTTGAACTTTATTGGGAAAAGTCTACACTCTGCATAGGCCAACTCCAAACATAATACTTTAGTGTTTAGCAGTTGCCTATTGAAATGTGAAATTGGGAAAAAAAAAAAAAGTTTAGGACATTTCTTTACCCTCATTAATGAAGGACTCCCAGGAGAAGGTAATACTGGAAAACTCAACATATGCCAACAGCTGGTGTGAAATGAGTAGTCATTCAGGTCTGATTAAAGTCATCGGGCTGTGTTCTTCCTTTCTACAACACATGCAAAGTAGAATGATGCTGGAGGTATGATAAATAGCAAAGAGATTAACTTTAAAACAAACTAAACAACTAAACAAATGGCGTCTGTCAAGGAAATGAACTTAAATGACTGTATGCACCTTCAAGCAGCCATACCAATTCCTCATCTTCTCTAGAATCCCACTTTTGAGTGAGTATGAGCCTTACAGGAACAGTTGCTATTTTATGATAATCCAATCTACTTCCAAGGACAAAGGTCTATTATAATCTATTATAATTGATTACATTCTCAAAGCTGGATTTACTTATGGGTTATAAGTAAGTCTATTAAAAATGGCTGAACACATGTAGCATTTTTCTGCCTTGATCATCGCCTCTAGGTGTGTGTTGACCTATCCCACAGAGGTCAGATGATCAAGCCCTATAATTTGAAATGTTCAGGCACTCCAGTGGGTCTGTGAGGAGGGTCTTCTATGGTTTCTATAGACACTGAAAAAGTTAAACACCAAGAAGGTCAGATTCCTAAGAATGACTATGACCTTAAGCTGGTCCAAGGGCAAGGTTATCAGTGTCAGAAGGGAGGAATACTTCCAAGTCTTGGATAGTGTCTGTCACTTGTGCAAGTTTTTGCCAAGTCAGAAGATGAGACTACAATTAAAACTGAAAGTACATGACTGAATGGCCTCCATAGCAAAGGGTGGGAGCTAGAAATAGAGAAATGCTATTTTCATTGTTACTGTGGATCTACAGTTTATCTCTCACTTTGGAACTAGCCAGGAAACACACATCAGAACCATCTGTCTAATAAGACAACACAACAAACCTGGTCCTTCGACATTTTAAACAACTGTACATGGAGTCCTCTTATCAATACTTTTATAATACTTTACCAAAGACTATAAATTATCACAAGTTTTTATTTAACAGAGGCACTGTAGTGCAGTGGCTTTGGAATAAGACCAGTGTGGGCTTGAAACCCAGGCCACCGCTCACTGTATAGAGGACGCCAGGCCACTTACCCACTCTAATAGCCAGTTTCCTATTCTGTGCCAGAAAGAATGGTGAGTAAATAAATAATTTAATCACAATTGGATTTTTTTTTTGATTGCTCAATATGAGTCCTGGAGCATTAAATCTACCTCTACTTTTCTAGTACATTTCCTAACTGCTAAAACGGCCTCCCATTTGCTCAGATTGCTAGCTCTAAATTAGTCCTTTAGATAAAAGTTGGCAGGATAAAGAAAAATTGACCCTTCAAAGCACTGTCCTGTGGTTCTTTGCTTATGAATCATCACTCCGTTATCCTGTGGCTCCTCTTGGCAGCAGTGGTCATGATAGGAAGCAATTATGGTTCCCCTTAGACCCAACTTAATCCTATATTCTCTAAATCTCTCTCAGAAATTCTTATTGTTTTTCTTCTACAACCTTGGTAATCTTTCCCTGATTCCATCTGTATCCTCTTTATTTAATATTCAATGTTTTAAACCTCTTTCTTACTATCACAGGAATTAACCATCACCCACACATTGGGAATGTTCTAGGCAGATTTAAAAAGGGAAAGTAAATCCTTCTCTTTTCTCATCATTTATATCCTGGAAACTGATCTCCCTGCCTCCAATCTTGTATTCTTTCAAATTAGAGCAGGAGTAATTTTTCAGGAGACAAAAATGACCATTTCTCTTCTCATCTTTTCCCCCTTTAACTATTTCAGTGGTTCCCCATGTCCTTCAAGATGAAGATGACATCTCTTTGCATGACTTATACCACTACTTGTGATATCACTCCTGCTTGTTCCTTGCCTTTCACTTTCTCTGTCTTGAAGCTCCTGCAAGCCCTTCACCAGGCCATTCTCCCTCTGGCTTTGGTGTCCCAAGTCATGCTGCTGTGCCGGCCTCAGGAGCACCTCTCCTTCTCCCTGCCATTCAGCTGACCGCTGCTCCTCATTCAAGAGCCAATGCAGGCCCTGCTAATTCTAGAAAGTCTTTCCTGATGCCCTCCAGTGCCCTTTCAGTCTTGTCAGGCACCTATTGTATGTGATCAAAAGTGCCTTGAGATAAACCTACCAAAAGACACTTCATGTGGTAGGCTTTTGATAAAGCCAACTCTCTTCTAGAGAAGACAAACAACTCTGAATGTTTTCTAGTCTTAGTCTTTTTTTTTTTTTTTCCTAGTCTTATTCTTGTGTTGCCTTTCAGAGTTTCCTTAAAAAATGACTCCCTCTTTTCTGGAACCCATTGCCTTTCCACCCTTGTTGCAAACATACTGAGCATCTTGTCAGGTGTATGAATCACTATCCAACCAAAATTTATTTTCTGAAACATTCTTATCAGTCCTTTCAGGATAAATGTGGCTTTATCTACACCCTTAAATAGATAGGATTCTGAGACTCTTTTTAAAGGTCTCTTCCAGATCTAACATTCTTTGATTGTAAGACTTATGTTTTAAAAAATGCCTTACCACAGATGAAGTCAAATTTTTGGAACTCGATCATACAATATGAAGATTATCTAGGGCCTTGATTCTCCTCGTCCTCCCTTTGTTCCCCTCCACTCCTCTCTGCTACATGCCCTTCAATCATTTTTACTACTCATAAACTCCTCTGGCCAGGAAAGCAGAAAGGAGACACAGTGCTAACACAGCAGCTTTAGTCAAAGGCATGGTAGGAGAGGTGGAATGGTTGGTTGAAAAAGAGTTTTCAGAATCGTTATACCTTTGCCTTTTTGGAATGTTCAAGGATAGGTTAGCTGGAAAATTACTGTGTTTCCTTTAGCATTTCAAAATAACATATGCTTTGTTCAAATAATTCATTAGGTTCCTACCAGGACACTTACCATCACCTTCAACTAACTCCCTTGTCTCCTTTCCAATTTTCAGTCTTCTCTTTATAACTAAAGGTCTCTCGGGGTGTATCCATCCTGCTTGCCCTCTTTGTGCTGCCACACTCACATCTCTTTATTCAGGTGAAGTATGGGACGAAAGCTATGCGGGCTTGCAGACTTGGACATTGAGCTGTTTCAATCTGGCATCTTCTATTCCCCTAAGGAAACCTGACTGAAATTGCCAGTGAATGCTATAAAGAGATCTCCTAGTTGTAATGTCTGAAACTGACCCGAAGATTTTATGTAGAACTCTGCGATGTCAGCAGCTGCTCAGCTACACACACTCCACACACAGCCCTTTTTATGGCTTTGACTTAGAGCCAACTTCTGTTTCCAGCTCCAGTGCCAAGAGCCAATGGCTGCTTAGGTTCACGACAGCTCATTTTGCCTTAGAACTTTCTTTTCAATTCATCTGACAGAGGCAGAGCCCCAGGGTCTTTAATTATCCCTGGGAATATAATGATACTGCCTGTGGAATTAAGACGGGGTCCTGGTAGGAAGCCTGAACGCTGCCATTCCCAGAACTTCACCACTCTGGCTCCACAGTGGTCACAGGTGTCTCCCACGGTGAAGGAGCCTGGCAAGGCAAACCAGTGAGGCAAGTACTCATTTGAGTTTAGCCGTCACTGGCTTGCTTTTGTCCCTTCTTTTGCATGGCAAGACTGTTTTGGCAAAGTTTCCCAGACTTGAACTGGGGGAAAAGCATGTGTGTAATGTATGACCAAACCCATGTCTAACCTATTTAGCACCTTGCATCACTTAGCAACACAGCACCCCTAGGAACTGATTTGCTCTCAGCCTTTAAATTATAAGGGGAGAAGCTGGGCAATGGCCCTGTGTGGTGAGGACAGGGATCTCATTGTGGGACACACTGTAAGAACAGCGTCTTTCATTAAGGAGGTAACCCTGATTTGAGGGTGATGGCAACATAGCGTTTCTTAATTTCCCTCTGTATGTGTGTACCACTTCACATAATTTTTATGATGACCCTTTTCATTTTGTAATAGTCTTATTCTCACTTTACAAATAAAGAAAATGTGGCGTAAAGAGTTGACATGATTTTTCTCAAGTCGTGTAAGTGCTAAGAGGCAGGGCTGGGCCTTGAACCATAATGACCTGCCTTCAGAGCCTGTTTGTACCCCAGTATTTTATCCTGTTCCTTGGGTATATTTACAATGTGGTTTTCCCATCTTCTCTGGCTACCTCTTCAAGTTGTGTTTTTTCTATTCAAGTTTAATACAATGACTGTGCTTCAGATGAAGCCTGGAAGGATGTAGCCATTGTTCACCCCAGGCATGGTTAAGTGAGTTAATTCATTAGGTATTTGCAAGCATCTTACCAAAGTCTGGCACTGAGCTGGATCTGCTTATGGTCTTGTGGGGGACACAGGTGCTGAGCAAACTGATGCATGCTGCACAAAGGAATTCACTGGGCACTGGGGCAGGTCATGACGTGGCTTCCAGTCCAGAGGTTCCACTGGAAACTCGAGGATGATAGGACTAGTCATCTTTGGGACAAGACTAGGAAGACTGTTCTCTGTCAAGGAGAAATGTGTGCAAAGCCTAGAGCCAGCTAAAGGCAGTTGGCCCAGATTCCTTGGCTCCTGGCAATCATACCTAGGGTCTAAGCACCAGGTTGTGACTCTTAGGTTACACCTAGACATGTGGGGGTACACGAACTCAGATGGGGCCTGTGGCCAGATTGGCTCAGAAACTTTGAGTGCCATCCTGGGCCATCCTCCTACTCGGTCCACATCTGCTAGTGTTGATGTAAGGAAGTTTGTAAACCGAACTGTGAGTTCTGTTCACTGCAGGGAGCTGGGAGGGTACGAAGCAGTAGATTATCTCCAAACCACTGTGGATCTTACACAAAACTAAAATAAAACCACTCAGCTCACCATTTACAGACAGAAGCCAAGTCTTCCAGTGGACTGTGATTATACAGTTTTTACCTCAAAATTCTGTCAAAGAGTTTGTATTCACTAATATTTTACATCTTAAGGAGAAATGTGCTCTCAGGTAGACCAGGACCATCCATTGGGAATAGCAGTAAACAGGAATGATCCTGATACATTTTCTTTCTGGGGACTTGGTGATATCTCAGTAAGCAGGCTTTTGCTGTTACACAATCACAGTGCAGTTTTTTGAGCAAAGGCGTGGGTGGTGGGATGGTCCTTGGTCCTGGTAACACATGAAGCTGTTACTGACTGATGAATGTCTCTGGGCAGAAATGTTTACCAGGCTGAGAGCTGAGCTAGAGTGGTAGAGATAGGAGAGCAGCTCTCTCATGAGTCGGATGGAAAGGAAAACCATCCATCCCGGCACCTCCCAAATCTTTGATGCTCCTGCATCACAGGTGCTGTGCCAGGCACCGGGAAAGTACCTTGCTAGGAACGGCAGGGGCACCACGGTATCTTGAGGACAGAGGCTGGGGAAAGGAGAAGAGACTAAAAAGGGAGCCGAGTGAGGCCCAAGGACGAAGCACACCAGCCTTCCAAGTGTGCACGATGAGCAAACAGGGCAGAGAGCCCGCGCTCCAAGAGGAAGCACCGAGCGAGGATGATAAACGTGGTGAGGTTTCAGCACTGCGGAGGAGCCGAACACATCCCTGCCGGGCTTGGTCCCCCCTCGGATTCAGGTTTCTCCTCTACTATGGGAGCGTTTGGTTTTTGAGCCTGTGGCATTACTGTTTCCTTTCCAGTCAAGTCTTTTTTAGCTGCACACAGACTCCTCTCTTGTAATGAAAATCAGGTTTCCCGGTACAGCTTGCTTTACATGGAGGTAACGTGTTGCTGTCTGGAATTAGTCAATGTTGCGTTTAAGTCATGTTTTCCACACTAATGCTAAGCCTTCATGCTTCCTATGTCTGGTGCTAGGGGGAGACTAGGAAATAAAAAACCGCAGCTAGGTCAGAAAATTTATGTCCTGCCCAAAGGGTTAATTGGCTTCTGGAGGGAACAAAGACTGAGGCAGCTTCCTGAGCGCCGCAGAGTGAAGGGAAGGGCCTTGCCCTCACGGTCAGGCAGGGCTCTGCCAGGGGTGGCCCCGCGGGCCGGAGCAGATCCATCCTTCCCTGGAGCATGCGATGGAGGGAAGCTGGAAGGAGTCATCCGATTTTCTGCATCTCTGAGAACTGTATTTTGAGCTACCTTCAAAGATTCACAGGCGATCTTTAGGTCCCCCGATTGAACATGGCAATTTGGGAAGGAAACCTTTACCGGGAAACATTTTCCTCAGGGAGCAGTGCAAGTAGGAACAAGTGTTCCGAAAAAGTGCAGCAGTCAACAAATGAACAGGTCTATGCCAGTGTGAAAATTATTCGTGCACACAGAAATAAGGCATTTTTTTTTTTTTGCTACTGAAAAGGTTAAATACATTTTAAAAATTAGACTTATTTTCCTTCCTCTCCCAAAGAATGTGTGAATGGCTATAATAAACACACACACACTCCAGGCACATACAGATACAGGTCTGACAATTAAGTTCATGAACTCATTCTAGGAAAAGTGCTACATACCTCGCTGCTGAATAGCATTGTGGTCACCTCGAGTGCACCCGGTTCACCCTTCAAAGCAATTTGGGAACTCTTTTTCTGGAATGGCCATCAAGAGTTGTCATTAAAATTACCCTTGGTGTCCTGAATGTCATCAAAATGTCTTCCTTTCAATGTTTCCTTTATCTTTTGGGAAAGAAAAGTCACTGGGGGCCTAAACAAGCAAGTAGGAAGGGTGTTGCTGTAGCTACTTGTTTACTGGCTAAAAACTCCCCCATAGCCAGTATGAGAGCTGGTGCATTGTTGTGAGGAAAGTGCCCATTGTTGCACATACCTTTCTCATACTAAGATTTTCCAACTGTGTCTTCCCTTGGTGTTTACTCGGTCTGCTATGCTTCTCACGGTCAGCCAAAGTTTGATGCATGGTTTGTCGATTTCTTGCGATGTTTTCATCAGTTCTGTTTGTTATTTGCCACCCTGACCTCTCTTCATCAGTGACTCTTTCTCTCCCTTTAGAAAAATGTTTAATTCATTTGTATTCTATTGTTTTCTTCATGGAATTATCCCCGTAAACTTGGACTAACATGCCCCTGATTTCATGTCCACTCTTGCCAAGTGTAACAAGAAATGTAATGTTTGTTCATTACTCTAATTTAAGCTCCGACATTCTCATGACAGCACACAAAAACCCGCAACAATAATGAACACCACTAAGCAACTCATGAGTCCACGCCACTCATCGACATGAGCATAGCTGTGAGACACTGATAGACCAAGATTATGAAGCCTTATGGAGCTGTTGGTACAGTGCTGCCAACAGAAGGGCACGGTGGCAAGTTCACAAACTTAATTGCCAGACCTTCGCTTATATAACAAACACACATAATGGACACATATAAACACATGTAAAAATACGCACACATGTACACAGGCACACACATGTAAACTCTCATACACTCCCATACATGAACACATATGTATGTGAAGGGCAAGATATGGAAGAAGAATTGCAAAAGTCTGATAGTACTTTGAACTTGTCTTCTTAGGAAAAAGGCAAAATTATCTTTTAGTGAGGAAACTATCTTAAGGTAATTTTTAAAAGGCCACTTGGGCTTAGCTTAGACAGGAAAGAGAGTATCAGGCATCTGTAATTTGCAGTATGGAGGAGTCCCTCTCTAAGAAGGGAGAAAGAAGGCCTGGAGATGGGAAGGACCGGCCAGGAAGGGGGGTCTTCATGGGCCGGGGGGCCCTGGGTTCTTGCTACAGTGTTGCCCAGAAATGAGCCTGAGAGTAATGCTGGAGTTCTCAGCCACCTACAACCCTGATAGTCCAGTTCTCTTGTATTGAGGAGTACTTTGTGGGGACTGAAAGAAGAAGGGGTAAGAACCCCAGGAAGGCAGTTATTAGACCTAGAAGCTGGGGGCATGTGGGCACAATGAAGCTCACCCCATCCCTATGATATTTGACAGTGACTCCAGAAGGTGACAGTGGCAGGGGACAGCTGGGTCACTGTTGTACTCTTTCCAGCAGCGGCTGTCTGCTCTGTCACCCTCCCATATCCCCTCTGAAACAGCTGGAGAGGTAAACCTCTGCTACAGCTTTAGAGCTTTTCCTTGGCATGAAATCAGTCTTATGTTTTTGTGGATGGGAAGAGGAGTTTGTCCCCTTGAGGGTCATCACAACATATGGGAAAGGGAAGGGTGCAGGGAAAGAAGGAACAGTGACAAGAAAATAGCCCTGAACTCCTAATTCTGGCTTCATCCACTAAGGACACACACTCATTCATGTGGTCACAGCAGTTTCTGTCTAGTCAGGTCCCTGCACAGAAAGGCAGGGTCTGGACTTGGAGTTGGGCACCTTCCTGATGCAAGGAGCTGGTGCAGGTGAGCCCCGAACCTCCCAGGCTCTCAGAGGAGGTTTGGGAGTGAGGCTGGCAGAGGGCTGGAATCCCTCCACCCCACTTCTTCAGGAGAGACCAGAGTCTCTGATGAGAACAGACTTTTCTACAGACGTCGTGACATCGGTAGGCAGACCAAGTCTGCAGGTGGGAAGGTGGACCATCCCAGGTTGGCTTGGAGACTATAAACCAGGGAATAGAAGCAATAAAATCAGTAAGATCATTCAATATAACTTCCTCTCAGCACAACTTTGATCCTCCCTATGGCTGTGAGGCCCAGAGCTGAAAATGGAGTGGAGGACAACCCATCCAGTCTCCACATAACATAATTTCCACGCTGGCCCCTGTGAAGTGACGGTGACGCTGGTCTCACTCCTTAGCTGTGTGCAGTAGGCTGCTCTCCGAACCCCAGCAGGCTGCAGGAAGTCCCTGTATTCTCCGCTGGGGACTGGAGGCCAATACACAGGAAATGTTTATTCCATAGCCTGTTCATAAAAATAAACAACAAAACCAAAAATTAACCCAAGTTTTTTATGAGTACTTTTCAATGAGTTTCGACAAAATTATATGCAAATAGAGCCATAATCACAATCAAGATATGGAACATTTAAATCACCCCCCAAACTCCGCTGTGCCCCTTTCCAGTCACCCTAACTCCCAGTCCCAGACAACTACTGGTCTGCTTCCGGCCACTGTAGCTTGTTTTTGTTTTAGAGTTTCACATAAATGAAATCAGAAAGTATGTAGTCCTTCATATCTAGTGCCTTGTCACTCAGCACATTTTTGAGATTCTTCCTTGCTGTTGTGTATATCCATAATTCATTCCTTTTTATTTTTAGCTCATATTCCATCATGTGGACGTGTCACTGCTTTTCTGTTTATATGTTGGTGGACATTACATTGTTCCCATTTTTTTTTTACTACTATGAATAAAACTGGTATGAACATTCATGTATAAATCTATGTATAGACCAATGCTTTGATTTCTCTTTTATCAATAACAAGGTATGAAATTATTGGTTATACGGAAAGTATACTTTTAATTTTACAAGAAATTGTTAAACTGTTTTCCAGTTGGTTATACCATATTGTATTCAGACAATGTATGAGAGTTCCAGTTGCTCCACACCTTCTCCAACACTTGGTACTGTCAGTCAGTTTTATTTAGCCATTCCAAGGACAATATCTCATTGTGAATACTGATACTGAGCATCTCATCATGTGCTTATTGGTTATTGGAATATTTTCTGCTGTTAGCATCTGTTTAAATATTTTTCTCATGTTTTACTAGGCTGTTTATCTTACTTAGTTGTTAAGAGTTTAAAAAAATATTTTCTGACCTACATTTCATTTCTTAACAGTATTTTTGAGGAGCAGAACTTTTAAATTTTCATAAAATCTGCTTTACCATTATTTCATGGTTTGTGTCTTTTGTGTCCTATCTAAGAAATATTTGTCATCTCTGTGTGATGATTTTCTTCTGTATTTTCTTCTAGAAGGTCTATGTATTAGTTCTTACAGGTTTATGACCCATTTTCAGTTAAATTTTATAGATGGCATAAGATTAGGATTGTGATTCTTTTTGAAAGATATCGATATATAGTTGTTCCCATGTCATTTGTAGAAAAACTATCATTTCTCCAATGTAATTATCTTGGTGCCTTTATTAAAAATCAATTGGCCATATGCATCTGCATCTACTTTTGGGCTCTTGATTTTGTTCAGTTGATTTATATCTCAGTCTATTTCAGTGTTTGGTACTTGGTCTATCCTGCCTTATTCCCCATGCCCCACCAGTGTGAATTGTGGCTCAAGACCATCTCCAACAAGAAAAACATATGATCCAAGGCAGCAAGTTTGGACTATGGTCTAGGTTGCCTCTGCATAATAGGTCTATTTAATATATTAGCACTTATATCTCTTCTTTCTGCTTCTGTAAAATGGGAATAATGTCTACTTCACTTAAAAATATCATAAACTGAATGAGACAACTCACTCTGAGAGTTACATATGTAGATGTTTGTACATAGTGAAATCATTGCTGACCTCAAAACAGTTTTCTTAGGGAAAACTTCAAAGAAAGAAAGCAAAAGAGAGAAAAAAGTAAAAACTCCAGAAATATTATTTGCACTGGAATTGCTTCCACCCATTGGTAACCCCATTCTTCCTGTTCTACTTGCTTGCAGCCCAGTCATACTTGAGTGTGTGCTGAAATAAATGTCAGTAGGAGGAGCACCTGCTATGTAAGTGGCAATAGAAAAGAAAAAAAAATTTATAACACAACCAAAAGCGGAAAAAAAAAAGACTCTGCTTATGTGATTTAGAATAGATTTTATACACAAATTGCCTCAGAGTCAAAGAAAAAAATCAGAGAAACCTGAGTGAAAAAATGCTGATATGTAACTTTTTTTGAAACCTCTGATAATATTTACAGGACTATATTGACATTTTGCAAGTTTTACTAAGTAAAGTATTATAAAAACAACTGAATATTTACAAGTTTTAGTTCAGTTTGTCTTAGTTTGGGCCAGACTAGTGTTTAAATCTAAACACTGGCAAATATGCTAAATACATCATGATACAATCATGAACAATTGCACGGATGCCTCCTGGCTCTTCTTGGGACACCCTTGTTCATGCCAAGAGCTGTCACTGTGTGGATGTAGATGAATTATTTTCTGGGAGTAAGAGGTAGAGAAAAGCAAAGGACATCTCCCTCATTTCTTTAACCTTGGGGGAACAGGATAAATCTGGTTTTGGCATCTCTCTGAGAAAAAGAATATCTTGACACATACATAGAGCTCTTGGAGAAAGCTTAGTATCCATTGGCAAGAAAGGGCGAGATTCTGAATACATCTAAATAATCGGCATAGCATTGAAACGCCTGCCTGTGGCAGACCGCTCACCAGGACATAAATCACGCTGCTTGCCATGTGCAGTGCATCAGACATAGGCTATGACTCCGGCTCTTCTAATGAAATGCTTTTTATGTAGTTTGTGGAGATAAATTAAAGCAGCATTGCTAAGAATTATGTTCATAATCCAATTTTGAGAACGGAGCTGAATGGGCAATGCTACATCTGTAATAAAAACTAAGCATCTCTCTGTTGAGATGCACAAAGGCGAGCGATTCATCAATACATTAAGTGTACAAGGAAACCACATGCTCCCCCTAAAAGTTAGGGGTGACTGATGTGAATTTTGGCATCCATCCTAACTACTAAACTAGTTCTCAATTTATTCTCAAACTACAAGGTACAAGACCCTCTTGGGGGCAGTGATTATAAGGACTCCGTCTACCCTGGGGAGAAATTATGTCTCCAGAATCATCACTTCTTGTTCCCCAGGGTGTTATTATTTTTCTAACATTGAAGTTCGGAATCCTTTGATATTTTCCCAGGACTTTTTCTTCCAATAGTGTAAGACAAAAATAGAGCAGAAGGCATCTTACCTTTCTCGTCCTCGTGTTATCTAGAAGATAATTTTCCATATTTCTTTCCAAGTGATCCTTGCTCAAAATCCAAAGAGACAGGATCCCTTTCTTCCAGAGAGTCTGTTATGATCAAGGGAACTGTGTAATGGGACAGGCACATGGGAAATCTTCCAGGAGCTAAAGCAAGAGTCAGTTACCTGTGTGGTTGGTTTGACTCTGTTCTGATCTGAACTTATTTTTTCTTAGTGATGTTATTCAAAGGTCAAATTCCTAGGTTCCTCAGTGTAAATAAATCTAGTGTGCATAACTAGTTTAAAATAGAAGGCACATGACCATATATAGAATATAAGAGAGGTTTCCTTTGGATGAAAAAAGAATTCAAAGTTTATATAAAATTCTGTAGGTCTGGATACCATTAACTTTAAACAAGTAACAAAAATGACACTAGGACACAATAAATTCTAGTTTTCAAAGAAACAAGTTGACTTTATACATTGCTTCTGCCTCACTGGTGTTTTGAGATAAAGGGACAGTAATTGAAATGAAACTCATCAGCATTCAAGGCCTCCTGGAGAGAAAAGAGGTTTGGGGAGAGGCCCTGGAATCTGCAACCCAGGCAGGAGCTTAGGAGCTGAAGGAGGCAGCCTTGGGACAGGAAATCTACTTGTGAGCCTAACCAGGAGCTGGGGAACACATTTTTAAGCTTTAAAAAGATAAGAGAATAAGCAAGTGGTGAATTCAATACATTTTTGTGTCCTACCTTCCTTGGGTCCAGTTCCATGACTTAAAAATAAAACAAAACCTCCAAAACTCATGCTTTGGCGAGAGAGGTTTCTGTAAACTGAATTTAGAAGATTCAGTTTTCATACGAAAAATAGATATAATATGCAGCTAAGGAATAATGAATATGTAACCTAAGTTGGTCTGAAGTTATCCTGCCTTTCTAGGGGTCCTCTTTTGAAATCTAAATAGTTTTAATGGCTACCATTTGCTGAGCGCTTGGTACACGCCCTGTGCTGTTCTCAGCACTTCCTGTGCCCTGTACACTCAGTCTTTACCGGAACATGTCTAATCTTCCCTATCCAATCTTCCCTTCTCTGCCCCCCATACATTCTTCACAGAGCAGTTGGAATGATCTTTTCAAAGCAAATCTAATTTTGTCACTCCCTTGTTCCCAACCTTTCAATCACTCCCCATTATTTTCAGGAAAATATGTAGGTTTTTTTTTTTTTTTTGTCTTTTGACCTGCAGAGTGCTGTCTGATCTCTGGACAGGTCCAAGGCATCTGGAACTGTGCTTCCCAGTTTTGGGGGCGCTGCAGAGCTCTGGCCTTGTTTCCCTTAGTCACTTGCTGATGTTTGCCCAGCATCCTACCCTCCACACCCTCCACACACACACAGGGCCATTCCCTGTGCTGGACCCTCTCCCAGGGTGCTCTGCTGAATTTAGCTCCTACATGTTGGTCAAACCTTGTCCTGGAGAGAATGATCCTGAGTCTCCTCATGGGGTCTGGTCCCACATCACTGCACCTGCCTCTCTTTGGTTGCCCCCATCAGAGTTGTCATTGCTCATTTTAAGGGAGACTGTATGTTCCATCCACATCTCTTCCAAGAGACTAGAAGCATCATGAGGGCAAGGGGGTCATGGCTAGTTTTATTAAGGACACTTTCCCCAGCCCCTAGCACAATGCCTGACTCAGAAGGCATAGTTGATACAGGTTGAACAGATAGAGGGATGCATAGATGGATGCTAAACAAAACCAAAGACCAACCTGGTTTGTCTGAACCTGGGGGTCTTATTATCCAAGTAGAAGCAGCAACATGCATGTCAAACTGATTTGTTTTTAAGAGACCACATTTGGTTTCCTTATCTTTTCTTCCTTTTTTTTTTTTAAGGCACTCTAACCCCCACTAATTTGAGCTTCTCTATAGGGAAGTAATGTTGCATTTTGTCACACTAAACTGTTCCCCGTTCACTCTCTTTTGGCCTCTACTGCACCTGGGAAGCTGGCAGTGTCACCTGCAATGACTCATACCTGGCCCTGCTCTGGGATCCTCCAGATCTACCTCCCCTCTATCTTCAGCCCCATGATTTTTCTATACTATTCTAGAGGTAGCTGCCATGCTTTCAGACACTTGGCCACTGCTCTCATCCTGTATTGCTTCTGGGCACATTTTCCAGAATCCACGCTTTAGTTCTAAGCACAGTAACCTCAAGTACCAGAGTCTGTCAAAATGCAGAAATCTTAGAAGTTGAACTAGCAAGGTTCAGGCTTTTGAGTTTTTTCTCCTCCAAGCTGAAAAAGAATGGATGAGACACTAACATTTTAAGAGAAGCTGTCTGCCCTTTGAGTGCTATCTCCTCTTCTCATCCAAACTTTGAGAAGAGAAGCTGTACACATGGTCCACCTGTACGTTTGATTAACTAATCATGGGTTGAATGACTATTATGAACATTATGTGCAATTTATTTATTTATTTATTTATTTATTTATTTATTTATTTATTTATTTTTTGAGATGGAGCCTCAAGCTGTCCCCCTGGGTAGAGTGCTGTGGCATCACAGCTCATAGCAACTCCAACTCCTGAGCTCAAGTGAGTCTCCTGCCTCCACCTCCCAAGTAGCTGGGACCACAGGCGCCCGCCACAACGCCTGGCCATTTTTTGGTTGCAGCCATCATTGTTGTTTGGTGGGTCCAGGCTGGGGATTTGAACCTGCCACCTTAGGTGTACGTGGCTGGTGCCTTAGCCGATTGAGCCACAGGCGCCGAGCCATGTGCAATTTATTTATTGGCAGAGATGGGGGTGCAGGGAGGAGAAAGTATAGGAATAAAAGAACTGATAAAAAATTAAAGATCAACAGTTAGACAATATGCAGACGTGATTCAGAGGCTATCATTTACTAATCTTATTTTCTAAGATCCTAAGGTGAAACCCCAAACTGGAAAATTTCGGAACATAAACATACCTTGTCAAAAAAAAGATGAGATAAAAGGAATGCATTCCTAAGAATGTGATTAATCTATGTCCTAGAAAAACATAGGCTTGGAAAATAAGAGAAGTGGTGTGCTTTGCTTCAAGGAGCCACGGAGGCAAAGAATTCTCTTAGGGAGCAGGACATCTTGGTTTAGTATGTAATTTCTAAATACCAGAGTTTCTCATTCCAGAGTGAAATCGCCCAGATTTTTTTAAGACCTAAATTCTGTATTACCCTTGTTCACCTTGGCAGACACAAGACCAGAAACTTGAAAAGCACTTCCCTAACTTTTATTTTCATATGCATTTTAGATTTACTTGTAATAAAAACTTGATGTCTTCTTAAAGAGCAGATAAACTAAAAGAAAGAGAAATTTGATAGAAAAAAGATTTGCTTGAGGCTCCAATCCACAGACTGAATTCATATCCATGTGCCACAGTGGCAGGGCTAGGACTGGGCTCCTGACTCCCCTGGGACCAGTCACTACTGTGAGAACAGACCCAGTTTAGAGGCCTTACCCTTCTTCTGCAATTAGCACAGTTTGTTTTTTTTTCCCCAAAATAATTAGTTGAAACTTACTGATTGATTGTACAATAGTATCTTCTTTTCTGTATGTGTCTAAAATTTCGTGTAAACTATTCTGGCATTCCCTAGGGAGAAGGTGGAAATCTGTGGTGGGATGGGAACCTCGGCAGTGCGGGTGAGACTCAGACTGGAAGAGGCCCTCCATCCGCGAGGGAGGTAAGTCTGCTCTCTCAGCTCTCTCTGAGGCTTCTCCAGTCCCTGCCTTCAGAAAAGCTCTATGGCTCTTTTCTACAAGTTCTAGGGGATTGAGAAATTTATGTTTATGTTTTGTTTTAGTTCTTTTCTGAATTCCTCAAGTACGTATCTAGAGAACTGGTTCCCAGACGTTTGTAAGTAACTTTTTTTTTTTTTAATTGAGGACATAGTTTGCTCTAGCACAACAATTTTTAGAAATCCTGCTAAACTACAATGTATGGTTGCTATTATTTCATTTAAAACAGAACATTATAACACTGAAAGAAGTGGCCACATCTTAAACCATAGTACAATCTCCACTGCAGCAGTTGGAAACTTTACATAGATGTATTAAAAACACAATATTATAGTTATTTTTTTAATCTTTCTCTTAAACTAGTTAAAAATTTACCAAAGAATGGCATCAATGCATGGCCCACTGTTTTGAGATCCTATCTGTAGGAAGACTCCTGGATAAAAACTGATGGTCGTTTCATACACATTTTTATTAACACTCTTGTATTAAACTCCACAGAAAGATCTGTCCTTTACGTCACAGTCTCATAATATCTGTGTGTTGTACATGTTTTAATATAGACATGCTATTGTATGTGTACTGTATGTGTCCTTCTCTCATACATACTGGGAGAGAGGGACATTTTCAAATCCTCATCTCTTCTGTAAATAAGGAGAGCATGGTTTTTTTGTTTTGTTTTTTTTTGAGATGGAGCCTGAATCTATCCCCCTGGGTAGAGTGCCATGGCATCACAGCTCATAGCAACCTCTAACTCCTGGGCTCAAGCGAGTCTCCTGCCTCAGCCTCCCAAGTAGCTGGGACCACAGGCACCTGCAACAACGCCCGGCCATTTTTTTGGTTGCAGCCATCATTGTTGTTTGGCAGGCCTGGGCTGGGGATTTGAACCCGCCACCTTAGGTGTACGTGGCTGGCGCCTTAGTCGATTGAGTCACAGGCGCCCAGCCGAAAGCATGGTTTTCACAGGGAACTTTCTTTTGTGTGTCTGAGAGGATGCCATTATCCATACGCTTGTCCACAGATCATGGCTCTATGTACCCAGTTATAATCCTAAATGGGAAGCCAGAGAAATCTGGTCTAAGCATGGTTGAGTATAAAAATTATTAGTTTCCCAAGTTGATTTGATTGAATTTTTAAGAATAAACACAAAACATAAGTTTGTTATTTTAAAAGTATTTTTTTACATGGCACATAATCATTGTACATAATTGTGAGGTACAATGTTTTGACAAAGAGGATGTATAGGGATCAGCTCAGGGTCATTAGCCTGTGTACCATCTCAAATACATCATTTCTTTGTGTTGGGAACATTCAATATCCTCTCTTCTAGCTATTTGAAAATATATATTATTGCTGACAATAGTCATTTTATAGTGTTATAAACCACTAGAGGTTGTTCCTCCTTCCCAGCTATAATTTTGTGTTTTGTCACAAATTTTTTCCTATTCCTCCTATTCTCCTATCATTCTCAGTTTCTAGTATTCTCCGTTCTGCTGTTTACTTCTATGAGATCACCTATTTTTTAGCTTCCACAAGAGTGAGAACACTCAGTGTTTTAACTTTCTGTTCCTGGCTTATTTCACTTAACATGGTGTTCTCCAATTTCACCCACGTTGCCATGAATAAGAGGATGTCATTCTTTTTTATGGTTAACTGGCATTCCATTGGGCATATGTACCACATTTTCTTATCCATTCATCTGTTGTTACATACTTGGGTTGATTCCATATCTTGGCTATTGTGAATAGTGCTGCAATAAACATGGAGGGGGAGGCATCCATCTTTTTGATATATTGATATCCTTTTCTTTGGATAAATGGCTAATAGTGGGATTGCTGGATCATATGGTACGTTCATTTGTAGTTTTTGAGAAACTGTCATACTATTCTCTATAATGGCTATACCAGTTTGCATTACCACCAGAAGCATAGGAGCCTCTGAATCAGCATTTATTGCTTTTTGCCTTTTTTTTTTTATAATGTCCTTGAAATTTATTTCTCTGTTATTTGTTAGGACTCTTGAGTCTGAAATTCTCATTTCTTACTAGATTTGGCAGATTCCTACCACTTCTTTTCTTTGTACCCCATGTTTGCATCAATGTATACAGAGATCAATTAATAAAAAAAAAAGGAAGATCAAAAAAAAAAAAAAGAAAAGAAGTGGAAGGAATCTGCTTTTTGCCTTTTTGATAAAAGCCATTCTAACAGAGGTGAGATCATATCTCATTATGGTTTTGACTTACATTTCTCTGATGGTTAATGATGTTGAGAATTTTTTATATGTTCCTGGCCATTTGTATGTCTTCTTTTGAGAAATGTCTGTTTAGATTGTGTGTCTATTTTTAATAGGACTGTTGGTTTGTTTTGCTGTTGAGATGTTTGAGTTATTTATATATTCTGGATATTAATTCCCTGTTAGATGGATAGTTTGCGAATATTTTCCCCCATTCTGTATGTTGTCTTTTCACTTTTTTGATTGTTTACTTTGCCATGCAGAAAGTTTTTTTTGTTTGATATGATCCTATTTGTTGATTTTTGCTTTAGTTGCCTATGCTTTGGGGGTCCTATTAATAAAATATTTTCCCAGACCAATGCCCCAATGCATTTTTCTTGTTTTCATCTAGTAATTTTATAGTTTTGTGTCTTACATTCAGGGCTTTAATCCATTTTGAGTTGATTTTTATTTATTTTGAGTTGTTTTCTATATGCACATTCATTCTTCTGCATATAGATATCCAGTTTCCCTAGCACCATTTATTGAAGAGAATAAATGGTGCTTTTCCAGTGAATGTTATTGGTTCCTTTGCCAAAAATATGTGGATTAGTTTCTGGGTTCTCTATTCTGTTCCATTGGTCTGTGTGTCTGTTTTCAAGTCACCGGCATGCTGATTTTGTGATTATAGTTGACGTCTGGTAATGTAGTATCTACAGCTTTTTTTTTTTTTTTTGGTCAGTATTGCTTTGGCTATTTGGGGTCTTTTGTGGATCCATAACAATTTTATGATTTTTTTCTACTTCTGTAAAGAATATCATTTGTAATTTGATAGAGATTGTACTGAATCTGTAGATCACGTCAGACTGCACAGTCATTTTAACAATATTAATTCTTTCAGTTCATAAGCTTGGGATCTCTTTCCATTTTTGTTTTTGTCTTCTTCAATTTCTTTCATCAGTGTTTTATAGGTTTTTGGTAGAGATCTTTTATCTCCTCGATTAAATTTATTCCCAAGTAGTTTATTATTTTTAAAGTTATTGTAAATGGAATTGTTTTCTTGGTTTCTTTTTCAGCTAATTTGTTGTCCATGCATAGAAACACTACTGATTTTGCATATGGATTTTGTACCCTGCACTTTTAGTGAATTCTTTGATCAGTTCTAAGAGTTTTTTTGTAAAATCTTTGTTTCTCCACATGTCATGTCATTTGCAAACAGGGACAATTTGACTTCCTTCTTTTCAATCTGGATGCCTTTTCTTTTTTTCTCTTGCCTAGTTGCTCTGGCTAGGACGTCAGTACTAGATTGAATAAGAGTGGTGAACATGGGCATCCTTGTCTTTTTCATGTTCAGTACGATGTGAGCTGATGGTCTGCCACATATGGCCTTTACTGTGTTGCACTTTCTTTTTATGCCTAATTTATGAAGGGATTTTATCACGAAGTGATGTTGAATTTTATCCAGTGCTTTTTTTTGCATCCAATGTAATGGTCACATGGTTTTTACCCTTCATTCTGATGATATCACCTTTACTAATTTGCATTTGTTGAACCATCCTTTCATCCTGGAGACAAATCCCACTTGATCATTGTGAATGAAGTTTTGGATGTGCTGTTGGGTTCAGTTTGCTAGTATTTTGTTGAGGATTTTTGCATCTGTGTTCATTAGGAATGTAGGCCTATAGTCTTCTTTTGTTGGTGAACCCTTATCTGATTTTGGCATCAGAGTTGTGCTGGCCTTATAGAAAACATGTGAAGAATTCCCTTCCCTTCACTGTTTTTGGAAAAGTTTGAAAAGAACTGGTATTAAGTCTTTTTTTGAAAATTTGGTAGAATTAAGTTGTAATGCCATTTGGTCCCAGATTTTTCTTGTTGGGAGATTTTATTACTGACTCGATCTTATTACTTGTTATTACTCTGTTCAGTGTTTCTATCAACTTTTGGTTCAGTCTTGGTAGGTTGTATGTGTCTGGGAATCTTTCCATTTCCTTTAGTTTTTCAAGTTTATTGGCCTACAATTATTCATAATAGAGACTAAGTTTTGAAACTGAGTCATTCTATATTCATCTTCAGATTTCTAATGATAATAGGTACAATATAGTATCTAAGCATGTAATTTTTTAATTTAATAGTTAAAGGTTATTGAGTAAATAGAATTAGGGAAGTGAAGTGATTGATGGTTGTTAAATTTCTGGTGGAGAAACAGACCCCAGGCCTTAACCTGGAAGGAGAAAGAGTTAGACAAAGAAAATAAAATTGACCTGACCTGCCCAATAAAACAAAGAGAATTTAACTTTTTCATAGTAACTTAAGAGGGAACAGTAAGAGGGCTCCAGGATGAACAGGGACTAGGGCCAGCTGCATGGAAAGATATAGGAAAGATATATCTTGCTCAACCAGCAAGATGCCTCCTTGGGGGTCCTGATCAGGAAGGTTTTGTGCACATTAATAGACATTTCCAGCCACACTCTCTCTTACTTCTGACTCCTTAGTGAATTTTAAAACTACCATTTTGTTTGGGTGATACCTTGGAAAAATAATGGAAAAGCACCTATGCTTCCTCATTTGGTTTGATGTAGAGTGGAGAGAGGCAGCAGCAGTAGGAGGTGAGAATCCATGTGAAAGATAATTAAACAGAAACAGGCTGTTAGGAGAGGGAGAAACTATGAGAAATGGAAAGTCCCTGAGATTCAGGGATCTGCTGCATGAAGGATGGGGGATAAACTCATTTCTATTTCAACATTAAAGAGAAGGATGCTCTCATAAGATGGAAGACTTGAAAACACCCACACAACCAATTCTAAGGTTGCACTAGCAAATGCATCTGACATTTTTACAAATGGGAGCTTCTGCTGACTAGTTACTGACAAGTTGAGCAATGTCTTCAATCTTATGGTGTAAACAGAACCGGGAATCCTGCCTATGACATCCAACATCCTCACCATGGGAGGATAGTTGTAGAGTTATTCTCGGCACCCAGAACTTTCGAGGGTGAATGATTATAATGGCAAGCGTCTTCAAAAAGAGCTGGTTTTAGTGCTCAAGCCCACAAAGCTGCATTAGATAAAATATTGTTTCCTCCAAAAAAAGGAGTTGTTTTTTTTTTTCTTTTTTTGAGAAAACAACATCAAACAGAAATTTCTGAGATCAAGAACAGGAAATGAGTAATTCAGCAGGCTGGATTTCACCCAAGGAGCTGTCTCCACAGCTGTAAGAAATAGCTGAGAAAAGTTCCAGGGGCCTTGCATGGTGCCGTTTGCAAGCAGTCAGGCTGGGAACCACAGAGCTCTCTGGAACATGACAAAGGGCAGTTGGAAAGCCTAGCTTTAGATTCCCTAGAACTGTCAGTCTGGTGCCACTGCTCTCTTGAGTACCTTCTAACTGCCTCATCTGGAGGTTGTTCAGGGTGACTCAGGACTCAAGAGAGCAAGCATCGTCCGTGGCTGAAATGTCAAGGTGTTTGTTCTGCTCTGAGAGAATGAAAGGATGATTTATTGAGGAAGCTGACGCTGCTATGCTGTTTTCCAAAAGCTAATACAGTGCTAGTTATTTGGCAAGGATTCCCCTTTGGGCAGAGCCAGGGGTGGGAGCTTAGTCAGCGCTGATTCATCTGTGTGATTTAGTCTCTCTCCGTCTCACTCTCCCATCCTAAAGCACTCTCAGAAAACATTCAGATTTGGGCCACTATCATCTAACGCCTGCTCAGTGATTCTCACTTGTGCAATTCAGCTGACTCTGTGGAGTAGCATTTTGGAGGAAATTGCCTGACACTAAGCTTCACGACGTGCCATTGGAAGAGAGCAGCCCTCCTGCGTCTTACTGAACATACTGGGCATTGATTCATCAGAAGAGCCAAACAGTCCCACATGCTTTAAGCATTTCCAGTACTCAGTCTCCAACCAGGTCCCATGCACAGCCCTCTCTATCTTTCTAAAGTACATGTTTTTTCATCTTACTTTCTTGTTCAAAAATCTTCAGATGTATCTGCGGCATCTTTATAGTATCAGATGAATTTTTTTCCCGAGTTTTGTCTGTGTTCCACTATATTTTCTGTTTCTGAGGCTACATACAACCTTTCCAATTGAACTGAGAACCAGGGTTGATAAGTACTCTATATTCTTACCATGGCCCTATTTCCAGGGATTATGAGGTAGCAAAGTCTCTGTTTCAATCCCCACATAGTCATAGAAAGAGAAGACTAAAAATTCAAAAGACATAACAAAGATGTTTTAGTAGTTGCACTGTTGGCTGAGAGGGGAGTGCTAAGATATCCCTTCTCTCCAGCTCCATGATAAGGCTCTGAGAAAACCATACGTGAAAATTGGAGGTTGCCGAGAGAAGGGAAGCCTGCTTTTCCCTCCAATGTGAGATTGTAAAGCTGTGTTTTTTGCAGGCCCTCCCCAGGGCTGCCAGTCCAGCAGGGGGAGGCTGCTGAGAGAGGGCTCAGGATAAGTTTGTGTGCCTCTGAGAGGGTGCCGTGTGTGTGAGTATGGGCAGTGATGCTGCATCTGACCTGGAGAGCCAAAAGGGTAAGAGCTGGATTAAGCAACTACAATTTCTGGGGGAAGAAAAGGTCAGAAGCGTGGCAAGGATGCCTGATGTTCTGATACTGCCCAGACATTGAGGAACATTACCAGTCTCAAGACTTCTTAAGGGTGCCCTCAGGAAAAGGACCAACTTCAGACCTCACACCAGCAATAAGAGTTTTTGTGGGGTGTTGTCCCTAGGAACATGGGATTGGGGATGGCCACGGATGGCACAGAACCCACATTCTTCTGGTGAAGCTACACACACACTGATGAGAGATGCAGCCAGTTGTGGGCCAGCCCATTTGACCAAAAGAACCACGTCAGCAGGAAGAACGAAGTGAGACCAACCAACGCCATTCTCTCTACTTCATTCTCAGCACCCAGAGGGATGATGGGATCTCGTCCAGATGTTGGGAAAGGAAGGAATGGCTCATACAGAATGTTTAAGGCATTGGAAGGGCAAAATAAAACTGTTTCTTGTTTTTACTTCATTGATTTTAGACTATGCAATTAAACATTTGACTTGTAAGCCTATGTGTACAACATGGCTAAAAGTTTCATTATGTTTTAGAAATTAATTCAGTGAGTACTTTGCAGATTTATTATATCTCAGCAAGACACATGGTACCTGCAATAGAAAAAAAAATAATTAAGGGTTCTTTCCTTAAGGAATTTGTATGAGGGAGACAGCCATCAAAATATACGAATACAGTGCAATCTGTATGTTTATTATCATTTAACAGACAGTTACTGGTTACTTTTTAGCGGAGTCTGCATGAAAGTCTGCTTAAATACACCACATAGGAATGCAGAGGGGAGAGTACTCAATGGATATTCCTGCCTCTGAAGACTTGGCCACAACTGGACTATTCAATTTTATTTTCTGTTACTTCTCCTTCAGAAATCTCTGTGATCAGTGACAGAGCCCAGACATTATTATGATGCTTTGTCACTCAGGGTCCAGTCAGGAGATAGCAACTTGACAGGGAAATTTAATATGAAGGGTTATGAGCTGGACAGGGGGTTCACTGCTAAGGGATAGGGGGAACTCTAGTGAAGACAGCAAGTACAGATATAAGGAACAGCCCTGATTTCTAGAGCTGAGGCAGAGTACTTAAGGAAAGAACTAATCCAGAAGAGAGATCCACACCTTGAGGCTGAATTGCAGAGCTTATTGGAGAGTGTGGTTGTGGCCCATGGGACAGTGGAGAAACTGGCCAAAGTCTCGTAGCCAAACTCACTAAGGAAAATAACTTCTGGGGTTCCCCTAACAAATGAAGGATAGTTGCTACATGAGTGAATGCTGTAACTTGCCACAAAGCTGGCTGAGGAGTATGGAATGCTCTGGAAAGCTGCCCTGTGGGAATTCACTAAGACTCAGTGGGAATGCACCTGCTGGGGCACCTGACAGCCCAGCAGGAAGCTGATGGAGGCACCAGCAGAATCCACCTGTGCAGTGGCAGTGAGCACCTGCTGCCCTGTGCTGCAGGAGCAAGCAGGGAGCTCACCAGAACCAGGGCAAGAAGCCCCTCTGCCTGAGTGTCCTCAGTACCCTCCAATGAAAGGGATCAATATTGTGCCCTTTTGCAAAGCAGAAATGCTGACAGAGTCCAGGCACAGCAGCACAAAGCAGAACAAAGAAGGGTGACTTTGAGGCTGAGAGGCAAGGAACTGAGAGGGAACTGGTACAAGCAAGCAGAATGGACAAACGGAAAGACACATGCCCAGGATGGAATGGCAGACTTTGTTTTAGTTGAAACTTTTGTTTTCCCAAAGAAAGAATAAAATTTCTTGTTTTACTTCCCAGCTTTCGGAAGATTTGTACATAGTTTCCATGCCTGAAATGGCTCTGCTTCCAGACTTCTCTTTGTATGATATCATAAATTATTTCTTTTTCAAGCCAATTTTGGTTGGAAATTCTGTTACTCGCCACTGAAAATGTTCCATCTGATATAAACCTTGTTGTGTGTTTGTCAAAATAATTACATGGATGTAGTTCCACAGCTAACAAACCTAAATAGTGCAGAGAGAATTTTAATAAAATGCAATAGCCCACCCAAGCCAGAGTCAACCAATCCAAATCAATTATGGTTTAAAAATTTTTTAATTGTTGTAAAATACAAATAACATAAAATGTAACATCTTCACCATTTTGAAGTGCATGGTTTAGTAGCAGTAAGTACATTCATATTGTTGTACAACTAATTCTGTTTTAGGATTTTATTTCTAGTTGCTACCACACATCTTCGATATTTGCTTGAATGTGCTTTTTACTTATCACTTTTACATACGATCTTTTTATTTCCTCGTATTTTTTTTTTATTGAATGGTAACTATGTACATTAATGCACTTTGGGGTAGTGTGGGGTTTTCACACACAATACAAAACACTTCCATCAAACTGATTAACATAGCCTTCAGGTCATTTTCTTAGTTATTGTTTTAAAACATTCACATTCTACTCTTAGAAAGATTCACTTGTACCCTTGTAAGATAAACTTCAGAAGTGATCCCTCCAATCCCCCTCCCTCCACCCATTCGCCCACCCTCTCCCCCCCCCATATTCTTAGGTTGTTACTAGGTTATAGCTTTCATATAAAAGGTATAAATTAATTTCATAATAGAGGTGTGTACATTGGATACTTTTTCTTCCATTCTTGTGATACTTTGCTAAGAAGAACATTTTCCAGCTCCATCCATGTGAATATGAAGGAGGTAAAGTCTCCATCTCTCTTTATGGCTGCATAGTATTCCATGGTGTACATATACCACAGTTTGTTGATCCATTCGTGGATCGATGGGCACTTGGGATTCCTCCATGACCTGGCAATTATGAATTGGGCTGCAATAAACATTCTGATACAAATATCTTTGTTGTAATG
>CAUYQV010145738.1:0-12486 GCA_963574575.1 Galagoides demidoff | reverse complement strand
GCAGAGTCCCTTCCCCTCAGGTTTCTGTCCGAACGCCTGACTCCCTGGCGCCCCAAACCGGGTCCGAATGTCTCCCGTTTCTGGCTGCTAAACTCTGCTTGGGAGTCCACGCCTCATTGCACTCTCTGCGAGACACACAATCTCCCCACGAATTGGGTACAGGAGCCTTTCATGGGGGAAGGATTGGTTTCTATCTCTCAGGATGCCAGCCCCAGGGCTGGCGCCACAGGGCACGAGCCGCAGACCTGCGGCCAGGTCGCAGATGGAGCCGGTTCAGCTGCTGCCCAGGGTTTTTTCTGGTTGACACCGTAGTCTGGACTACTCTTCCAATCCAGCAATTCACCTTTTTGCTGCTCGCCCTGCACTGCTTATCTGTGCAAGGACACCACGCGGAAGGGATCCAATAAGCCCACTCTCACCTGAAACCACCAGGAGAGTAGACTCAGGGGTGCATCTCCTCCGCCATCTTGCTCCGCCTCCGATCACTCTTCTAGCTTTTAGAAAACTTGTTATTTTCTCATTTATTTTATTTTCTAATAAAGACCTTTTATATATTTCCATTCATTAGTACTTTGGTTAGCTCCCCCAATTTATATGCAAACTGTCAATAATGTTTCTGCCAACAATGTAATCTTGATTTCCTCTTTAAACGAGTAATTAGGAGAATTTTTCACATCCAGGCACATGGATTTTCTTTCACATAGCCTGTTATTGCTATTGTCTACTTTGATTATATTTGTGTTCAGTGAATGTGGCTTCTTTGATTTTCACTTTTTGGAATTTGGTGAGATTTTCTTTGTGGCCTAACATGTAATTGGTGTTGGCAATGTCCTACATATGTTTGAGGAGAAACTGTCCTGTTAAGGAGAAATTTGTAGAGATATATAGATACTACTACCACATATTCTAACTTATATTTGGGAGGTAAAAAAGTTGGATTCACAGAGGTAGAATACAGAACGGTGGTTACAGGCTGGGGGCGGGGTAGGGGGGAAGAGTCATGAAAAGAGGTTGGTTTAGGTTTATAAAATACAATTAGATAGAAGGAATTAATGTGAGGGTCAGATAGTATAGTAGGGAAGTTGTACTTAACAACATTTTATTGTGTTTTTCAGAATAGTTAGGAGATGTGCAATATTCCCCACACAAAGGTAAATGTTCAAGGTCATGGCAATTACCCTGATTTGGTTACTAAATCTTGTATACATGTATCAAATGATCACACCTATCTCCAAAATATGTAGGACTATTATACTCAATAAAAATATTAATGAAGTAAAATAAATCAAATTGGGTTATTTGTCTTTTACTTGTTGACCTGTAGTTTTTTAATGTACTCTGCATATTAAACCTTTAGCAGATAGGTTATATGCAAATGTCTTTTCCCATTGTGTATGTTGTTTTTTTAACGTTCTTAATATTGTCTATTGGTAAACAAAACTTTTTAATTTTTATAAAGTCTTACCTAATCTATATTTCCTTTTTTTTTCCTCCTGCTTTTGGTAACACTGCTAAGATTTTATTACCAAATCCAAGATCAAAAAGATTAACTTTGCCTGCTTTTAAGAGCTCTATGGTTTTAGCTCTTACATTTAGGTTGTTTATGCATTCACAGTTAATTTTATCTCTGGTGTGATACAAGAGTCCAATTTTATTCTTTACATGTAGAATTCCAGAGTCTCAGCACCATTGATTGAAAAGACCCTTCTTTCTCCATCCCATAGAATTTTCTCACATGTCAAAATTCATTTGGCTATAGGTGTATGGGGTTTATTTCCTATTTCTGTTCCACTGGTTTATATTTCTATCTGGTTTTATTACTGTGGCTTTGAGGTAAGTTCCAATCTGGAAGTGTCAGTCCTCCAACTTTGCTCTTTTTAAATATGTTTTCGGCCATTTGGTGCCTCTTAAAATTCCATATAAACTTGAGGATTGACTTTTCAGTTTCTGAAAAAATGATGCTGAAATTGTGATAAGGATTGTGTTGAATCTGTACATTTGAGTAGTATCAACTTCTGAACAATATTTTCTTCCTACCTGTGAACATGAGATGTTGTTCCATTTATTTATACTTTCTTTAATTTTTTTCCAGCAGTGTTTTGTAGTTTTTGTTGTACAACAAAGAGGTGAAAACCTCCTTGGTTCAATTGATTTCTAGATATTTTATTCTTTTAGAGGGCATCGTAAATGAGATTTCTTTCTTATTTCCTTTTCCCATCATTTCCAATCAATTAACCCAATTGATTTCTTGATCTGTGTTACTTTTGTTTCAATTTACATTTATAATTACTTAAAAACATATTTGGTCTTAACTTTGTCTTTTTATTTTGCAATCTCTATTTAATGTATTCTTTTTTTCTATTTTCTTGCCTTTTGTTGAATGATTTCTAATGGCTTTAAAGAACAGATCTGAAAAGAGATTTGAAAGGCTCTCTGTTCTTTCAGTAGTTTCTCTTAAATTAAGGAAGATGCCAAAGACTTATATGTATGTGTTTAGTTTAAATTAATTTCTAGAATCAATCAGAAGCTCTATTCTTTCTTACACTATGTTTTATCTCCTTGTCTTTTCCTCTGCCCAGTTGCTCTTCTTGATATAATGCAGATTTAATCCTTTTTATTTTACCTCTTATTAGACTTAGTGGCAAGTTTTAATCCTGGCTTTTTCTCACAATTATTGTCACATCTATTGCCTCTTAGATGTACTTTTGTTTTGTTTTGTTAGAGTGCATCTGCTGGGCTAATCAGTGAGAAGCAAACGTAATTGTCTTCCTTAATTTTAAATGTTTTATTTTTTCCTCATCCTTGAATAATAGATAGCTTGAGTAGAAAATTATTGATCAAAATATTCCCTTCAGATTCTTAAAAAAGTTATTTTATTGTCTTTCTTCATTAATGCTGTCAACAGGGAGTCATATCAATTTAGCTGTACTTTCTTTGTGAATAATCTGTTTCATATCTCTAGAATTTTTTGAGTACTCTCCTTTTCTTTGGAGCTCATATGTGTGTGGGTCTTCATTTGGAATCATTTGGGCCCTATCTGGGGTTTCTTGTCTTTTTTAAATTCTAAGAAAGTATGTATCTCACCTCTCTCTCTTTTTCTCTTCTCTCTTAGCTTTTTATTTTATCTTTCTTTTGAAAGTAAGCTCAACCTTCCATTTAATTTTTTGGCTTCTTTTAAAAATTATACAGTAGAAACTCCATAGCTGATCCCCTCCCTACACTGACCACCTCCTAAAGATGACCTAATTTCATAGACTGGACATGCCCCACATGTACATATTCTTGCAGCAGGCCTAGTTCCTTATGTTGACCACCTCTGTATGTTGTCCAGTTTGTTATAGTCCCTTATGTGGTCAACTTACAGAGGTTGTACTATATTTATTGTAAAGTTTCTTCAACATATTAAAAGCTACATAGAATATAGGAATATGTATTTACATACATTTGGCTTAAGGCATAAAATAGTGTCAAAATATTTGAAAGCTCTAGTGTTCCCTTCCTCAATCAACATGCTTCTTTCTAACCAGAGGGAATCATAGTTTTGCATTTTGGGGGAACATTGCATAATTTTGCTTAATTTTGGGAATTTTGTCATTCCCATGAATGTCTTTCCATTTACTACACGTATGGCATTGCTTCTTATTTTTAAATATTATATAAACAGATTACAATGCATACATCTTTTCAACTTTGCTTTAAAACTCCGCATTATGTTTATGATATTCATGCATGTTTACAGATTATAGTTTTAGTTCATTCCTTCAAGCTGTTGTTTTATATTAAAATGGCTGAACAGACATCAGTTTATGTATCCATTTTCCTCTTGGTTTGCATTTGGGCTGTTTCCAGATACTTGTAATTAGAGGACTTGCTGTGAACATTCTTGTCCATGTCTTTCTCATTGAATTGTAGATTACCCTACATATCGTAGAAAGAAATACTTTGGAGGGTTCTATGCATTGCAAATATTTTCTTCTAATGTTTTTTCATAGATTTTTGTTTGTACTCCTCAAATGGTTTCTTTTGGTAAAGAGACGTTTAAAATTACTACAGTAGTAGAATATATTAATTACTTTCTTTAAGTTTGTCTTTGTTATATCTTATTAAGATATCCTTTCTTAAGTGAGGTCATAAAATATGACCTCCACTGGTTTAGAGTTGTGGTTGTATTTTTTTCTGTATTTAAGTCTATGATCTGTCTGTGATTGACCATTGCTTATAGACTCAATAAGAAATCCAATTTTATTTTAATGGCCATAATGATAACTAAATAGTCCATAATATTTGAAGCATTGTGTAAATACGAACAAAGCAAGAAGTTGAATGGCTAGCAAGGCTTACCATTTACTTTATGACCATCAGAGATTTAGGCTTGACTGGCATCTATACATTTTGGAAACATCAGGGCTCCTAGGATTTAGCTCTTGTCAAGAGAAGAAAGACTCGAGCTACCATGGAGTAGGAGGGGCTCCTATAGTCCTTACCCAGAATCTGATAGTCAGAAGAAGGCATAGGAGCCTTCAGTTGAGAATATCACTGCTGGACAGAACAGGCATTAGTCCCTCATGCAAATGTGTCATAGGGCCTTGGGAAGTAAGGTTTCATCATTTGAAGAGTGTTCTTCACTTGATTCAGTAACCTGTGCCTAGGAACTGCTTATTTATTTGTACTATTTATGTTATAGTATTAATTTGATATTGTCCAGGCTCTTTATCTTGTATGATGTCATCTGAATTCTGTGTGCTTGCTGTTTCATAATAGCTCTTGAATAGACAGTAGGGGAAACTTATCTCAGGACTGGAAATAACAAAGATAAAGGTGTGATTGGCTGTCATTGCTGCCAGTCATCTCAGGCAGAGGAGGAAAGGCAGTGGCTGAGTGTGGAGCTTGAGTGTGGATTAACTTCTTTTTTCGCCTTATCAGCTGGAGGCTGAAAAATCATTAAGATTAAAGAATAACTTTTATTAATATCTTATGATATTCTGTATAGACAAATGAAGGGATTTTGAAAACATAACAAAACAAATCTCATCTGGCTATTGTGTCAATTTCTTATAGCTCAGAACTTTAAAAAAGAATTATTTATTAACTAACTTTGGAACTTTTTTTATGAGCAGAACTCTTTTTTTTAAAATTAAATCATAGCTGTATACATTAATACATTTATGGGGTATAATGTGCTGATTTTATATACAATCTGGAATGCTTACATCACATTGGTTAACATGGCCTTCACCTCACTTACTTAATTATTGTGTTAAGACATTTATACTCTACCCTTAGTAGTTTTGACAAGTACCCTTGCTATATGCACCATAGGTGCGGTCCCACCAATTACCTTCCCTCCATCCAACCTCACTCCTCCTTCCTCCCCTTGCTCTCCTCTTCCTTCTTTTATCCTGGGCTATAGTTGTGTTTTATCTTTTATATGAAAAGTGTGGGTGATTATATATTGGTTTTATAATAGAACTGAGTACATTGGATACTTTTTCTTCCATTCTTGAGATACATTATTAAAGTGAAGGAATCTGTCATGGTCATTAGCCAAAAATTCTCCTTAAACAACATATTGTTTTTGACATGGTTCCATGACTTTTCTCCAGCTGTTTATTCTACCTGGCAACATGTTGGTATGGATCTTTCTTCTGTAAATAAACTCCATTTCACCCTTCAAAACCTGTTGAGGTGTCAATTGTTCCAAGAGCTGCATTCTGAGTTAAAAGTGGTTCTATCCTAGTCATGCTACACAGAGTGACCCCTCAGTGCCCTTTTGCTGGACCTCGTGGTCCTAGAGGGTGTGGACTTGCCCTCCCCATCTCCATGTCCTCTCTTTTTGTTCTTTGCACACACCATACACATGCACACATGTATATACACCATCTCTCTTTCTATCTAAATACCTATTGAACTGAACTAACAAAGTATTATTGACTAATAAACAGAGAAACAGAAATACTGGAAGGCCCATAAACTTTGGAGTCAGAGAGAACTGGGTTCAAATCTGGGTTCACGTTGGCTGGTTATTGCCTGAATGATGTTTGAAATGCCAATATATGAGTCTTAGTTTGTTGTTGTATACAATGGGAATCATAGCTTGTGTTATGTCGGGATTAGACAAGAAAGCAACTTTCATTTTGAAAGTCACACAGTGGCACCCAGATAGAGGTCTGCTCTCCTATCTTTTCAGAAAAGGGTTTCTCTTATTTTCATTTTAAAAGAGGACTAATGCTGACAGTCCCTTGTATAAAAAAAAAAAGGACCAAGTCACACGTGGTCCTTACTCCTTTGTTATGTGCTATTTTCCTGTGTAGGAAAGAATGAGTTGACAAGGGCTTGGCCAAGTCAGACTCCAGGGTGTAGAAGAGCCAGAGCTACTGGGAGCTTGTGTGAAGTGAGGATTGCAAATGCCTTGAAGCAGAAATGTGCATTTTAGGAAGACCCCCAGAAAATTCAAATGCCCATTGAAGTTTGAGAAGAGCTGAGTCAGGACAAGTCAAACCCCTCATTTGAATAATTCTAGTAAGTTTATTGTAGCCTTTGTGCTAATGAAAGGGAACTTATGAGCTGCTATGGGCAAGTTGAACACAACTTTGTGACTAAAGGCAGGATGAGCTTTAATGGCAATGATTTGCTCTGTCTCCCTGTCGCACCTTACTTCACGGCTGTGCCAGCCTAGACTGGTTGCAGCCTGTGTGGTAGCTGCTGTCTCCAGAGAAACCAGCAGAGCACCCACTCTGGTGGGGAAACAGTAGCCTGGTTTTGTTTCTCTGTTCATGATTCTTTCCTGTGATCACATCAACAGAATGTAAAGGCTTGTACCTCCCCAGGGATTTAGAAAGCTGAAATAATACTTTCCTGTCCCCTTTTGATGTTTTATAAAAAAAAAAAAAACCCTTTAAAAGCAAGCTTTAATACAATAGATATTGATTTAAAGCATTCCGTGTCTCATAGAAAACATATTATTATCTTTTGAAGGGACAACCTTTGCTGACAATTTGAGTCAAGGATATTGGCCTGGTGGACCGTCTCTAGTTTTTTCTTAAGTGTCTGTACATGGGTTTTATATTTGAAGGTGTCCTCATATCAATTTGATGTCTACACTGTGAAACTAGTTATTCGTGAGCAGTGCCAGAGTTTCCTCAGTGGCAGATGAATGTAGCCTTACAGAATCATCTAGGTGATAGTTTTTGTCCTGTCTTGTGTGGTAACTGCACACATCCCACTTCTGAGAGTCAGAGGGCTGCTTAAGAAGCACTTTTCAAGAGGAAAAATGGTTTTCCTATATTTCAGCTTATGTCTTATATGTTGGTTCAGCAAACATTTCAAGCATATCTATAACACGCTCTCGGACTTAAAAAAGGAGAGAGAGAGAGTTTCTGCCTTCAAGAAGTTAAGAATTTAGTAGGCAGACCATGTTCAATTAACTGTAAATAAAATCTGATACAATTGATCAAATCTACACAAAATGAGATGAGACAAGGCACACACAGAACATAATCCTTGTCCTAGGGAGAACAAAAGGTAATGTCTGGAGCCACAGAACAGGTGACTAAACTTTGGCTGTGCATTGTCAAGAACACAAATATGGATTAAAGTGGGCATCTGTGCAGGCCTGGAGATATGAAACAATGTTGCATATTTAGGTAACTAAAAATATCTTAGCATGTTAGTGGCATATGGCAGAGGCATTTTCATTTTCTTTGATTGTGACTAGTAGTAAGCAATGTTTTAAATTGTAAACCAGGACCCACATGTACACATTCAAATACACTGCAAGGACAAACAAAAGCTTCACAAAATAATATGTATCTTTGCTACATATCATGAGCTTTGATATTTCCTTTTTTGTCTCTTCAATTCTATTTCATTTATAAAAATGCTGTGGATGACAATTCAAAGATAGGTCAATATTCACAGTTTGACAACAATGGTGTTGTCCCTGAGGACCCAGGTGTAGGCTATGAGGCTGGAGCGTCAGTAAGAGTCCCAGTGTGGTGTGGGCGGGGTTGTGTAAGAGCACACGTGTAGTTTGATAAGGAACATGGAGACAGCATCTCCATAGTTTATTTTTCTTTGCTCTTTCTCTCAGCATCTCATCCTCCCCGTCTGTAACATTTTTTGTTTTCTGTTATATTATCTCCAGACTCTGATGTTGCTAGCTCATTTTACAACCCAACTAGCCTCAGATGATGATAATAACTAAATTTAATAAGGCTACCATATACCTGGTAATTTATAGTTTACTGAATACTCTGTTATTCATGTAATAATACTATGAAGTTGGGAGTTTAATCTGTATTTTATAGTTTTACAAATTAAGACTCAGTGAGGTTGTCTAAGTTTCATAAGGTAACTCAGCTAGTCCGTGACAAACCTACTACCTTAGGTTTCATATCAGTGAGTTTTTTTCTCCCCTATGACCCTCTCCCCTTTTTGGGTTAATGTTTTTTTTTTTCCTTTTTACATGTGTTGGAATTCTAGATGCAACTTTTTAAAAATAATATTAATCTTAGTCTCAAATACGATAAAGATGTTTCGATTTATGGCCATTCAAGAAGGGAGGCATGTTTGGGCTGGAAGGCCATTTTGTGCCCTTCAAATTATCCCCGTCTCACCTACAGATGGCTCTGGGTCTGCTGATATGTGGGAGTGCCTAAATGCCTCCCAAGATCCACATAAACTTATATGCTTATATATTTACAGAAGTCTGTGCAGTTTAAGTTTTCATTTTCCACAGGCAGAATTATAGCTCTTTCAAACTTTGAGAGGTTCTGTCACATTTCAATGGCACAAAGCCCATATAAGGACCCTCCTACTCCCTCAGTACAGACTCAAGAACTGAGTGAGCACATCTAGGATGGGGAAAAATAATCGCTTTCAATAGTCTTTAAACTCCAGCCAAGGAGGTAGCTGTGCCACATTTCTTGAAGACACTTTGTTCATTCATTAATTTATTCATTTGTCTGTTCAAGAAAAATTTGCTTTCAGACTAATAAGTAACAGGATGTATCAAGGGCAAATGTGAAGGTGAAGAGTGAATTTAGATTCACCTAGAGAGTGACAGCTGTAGCTTCATAGATGAGGCAGTGTAGAGCCATGAAATGCAGTAGAACCTCTGTAAGTTGACCACCAAGGGACTACAAACAAACTGGTCAACATAGGTAGGTGGTCAACATAAGGAACTGGGCCTGCCGTACTGATATGTACATGTGGTGAATGCCTGGCCTATGAAAATTAGGTCAACTTAAGGAGGTGGTCAATGTAGGGAGATGGTCAACTATGGAGGTTCTACTGAACTTACTTACTGCATACTTCAACTTTACTAGAAGAGAAGATGGTATATGTCTGCAAAACCCAGGAAGTTCTCGCAGAGCAGACACAATTCAGTTCTTAACTCTTTATCTTTGACTTGAACCAACCCTGTCTGAAGCTCTCTGTCAAAGCATAACCTCTCAAAGCCTTGTGTTGCTTTTCCTCAATTACTATTTACTTAATATGCATTTTGCATTATAAAATCATTGTCATTAGCAAGGAGTTCTGTTGCCAAGGAAATAGAGAGCGGTGCCTGCACAGTTTATCCTTTACCCAAAATATAATTTCCTCAGTCAAATATCAGCAATGTACGTCACTCTTTCCTCTTTTGTCTTGGAAAATCATAAAACATTCTATAGGTCTTCTGGGTTCTTCTCTCTCCTATGTCTATTTCTTCAAAAGATCTCACTCTTTCTCTCCATATTTTTTTCAAAATTTTATTCTATTTTTTCAAAGTAATAGATGTGTGTCCTTTAAAAGTCAAATTGTACTAAAAATTTGTAACAAAGAATAGGAGTTTTCCTACCATGTCAGTCCTTACCATTACCATCTCTAACTGTTGCTTGCATAGACAATGATTTTCAATATATTTCGTGGATTATTTTAGGATTTTTCCTCATATTTCTAAATAATAGACTTACACGTTCCTTTTTGACTTTTCAGTTTTAGTTCTGATCTATTAGTTCTGCAGAGTGTGTTGTAGTTTCAATTTGTTCCCTCATTTTTCTCCCTGATCTTCCTGATATGTTTAGCTCAGGGTTTTTCCTCTCAGCTAATCTGTTTAAGTTTAGTAAAGAAGGGAGAGACTGAAGAAGATGAGGCCAGAGGGGTAGGGGCATAGGGCCTGTGGGCTTGGTGAGAAGTTTGGGTTTTATCCTAAATGCAGTGGGAACCCACAGAGAAATTTAACAAGGAGAGTTACATGTTCCACTTTATGATTTGAAAAATCACTTTGACGACTATAGAAAATGGAGGTGAGAAAAACTAGAAACCAATGAGGAAACTATTACAACAATCCTGGGGGCACATGATGGTGGCTTTAGCCAGGGAGGCAAGGAACTGTAGAGAAATGGTCAGATATGGGCCCTGTCATCAAGAAAGAACCAGTAGAATGTCATGATGGATTCATTGTCGGGGTTTAGGAAGAGAGGAAAGAGGAATGAAGAATGATTCCTAGATTTTGGCTGAAGAATCAACTGGGTGGTAGAACCAACTGTTGAAGTGCCCAAGTTTGGAGGTGAGTGCATGCAGGTTACTGAGCAGGGGATGGGGCAATAACCAAGAATTTTATTTTAATAGAGTACATTTAAGATGACAATTGATTTCCAAGAGGAGATGTCATGTACGTAGTTGAGCAAAGTACCAAGGAACTCATGATGATGTCTGGGTCAGGATGCATAAATGTGAGTGCTGTTGTCATGCAGGTGGTCCTTGAAGCCTTGAGATCCCAGGTGAGGTTACACAGGGAGATAATGAGACAGAGAAGACTGATGGCTTTGGAAATATGAGTGAAAGGACTTGAAGAAGGGTCATGAGGACTGTGATAGTGCTACACCAGAGCCCAGGAGGCAGTGAGAATATTCAGTAGAGTGACTTGGCCTTGTCAGGGAAGTCCGGAAGGGGCCCCTGGGGAAGAACCTCTAAGGTCTGACCTGACATCTGAAGGATGAGAGTTAACTACAACTATGTGAGAAGTTGGAGAAGGAGAAGAGTATTTTAGGAAGAAGGAAGAGGATATGAAGGAACTCAGAGACAGCATGGCAAATGCAAAGAAATGAAAAAAGGCCTGGGGATATCAGAAAGTGGTAGGGACTGGTGAAGAAAGCTGAGTAGTCTTCAGGGACCCCAGCTTTGTGAGATATGCTGATCTTAGTTGTTTATCTCAAAAGCAATCGAAGGCTGCTGAGAAGTTTTCAAAAGAGTTTTGTGGCTTTGAAATACCTAGTGTATAGTACATAAAGAACAGACAGTAGGTAGATAAACGTGGCTCAGCAGAGACAAATTAGGAGGCTTTTGCAGTGCTTCAACTGAGAAATGTTAGCAGCTTATACTAAGCATTTGGTCAGTGAGGGAATTATGTCACAGAAGCCTTTCATACAACAAAGAAGCAGGTTCACCAATAGCAATAAAAGTGTTTTATCTTTGGCAATGAGCACAGTCTTTGCATTTGACAATATCTCATGTTAATTTATTCTGTTGACTAATTGCTCTTTGGAGAAATTGAACTCGTTCACCATTAGGTTTGACATGTTAAATTAATCAGATCTCTTAAAAGGCTTCCAACTTCTGAAAGCTTCAGACAGTTCAAAATTGCATCCACATTTATCATCACTTTTTTGACATGATATGCAAAGAAAAATAGCCTCATTCATGCCTACCTACTTTTTGAGGCATGTGGCATTTACTGGGTTACAAATGATTTCTGTGTTTTTCAAGATAAACTGATTGCCTTAAACTTGAATTTATCATCAATCTATTATTTACCAATAGGATCCCCTTAACATTCAGTATTTAAAAAACTTAAATATGTGATATATTGCTTTACAATTTCTTTAATTTCTTATCACATCATTTCTGATTTTGATATATGCTTTCCAAAAAGATTTTCTCTTCTCTTTCATGAGGTATTTGTCTCTAACACATTTCCCATTATGCCGCCATTTTCCTGTAATGGAACTCAACTTGAAGTAACCATTTTTGGCTTGGAGCAAAATGAGATTCTTTTGCTGAGCTGTTGTGTTAAGAATCCTTGTTGTATGGTTCCAGCTCTTCAGAACCCTAATGATGTTCTTTCTTTTTTTTTTTTGAGGATTTAAAAATTGTAATTTTAGTGAATTGAAGATTAAATCTAAGAAAATAAAACAAATCTCTAAACAATATTTTCTGTGAACAAAAGCCATCTTTGAGGACACCCAAACCTGGCAGCAACTTGCTGACATTTTGCAACCTTTGTCATTTAATTGTCAGATCTTCAGATGTTCATCTTTTTTTTTTTCCTCTTTACCCAAGAGATAATTTTCTTTTTCTTTTTTCTTTTTTTATTAAATGATAGCTGTGTACATTAATGCAATCATGGGGTACAGTGTGGTGTTTTCATATACAATTTGAAATATTTTCATCAAACTGGTTAACATAGCCTTTATGTCATTTTCTTAGTTATTGTGTTAAGATGTT
>CAUYQV010145736.1:0-16312 GCA_963574575.1 Galagoides demidoff | reverse complement strand
AGGTGGAGGAGGAATAGGGAACTTTAGGATGCTCAGATATGTCATGGTCATTGTGACCAGCAAAGGCTTGGGCCATCTGCCCACATGACCTCATATAGGGTCTTGCAATCACCCTGCTGGGAGGGACCGTCACCATCATTTCACAAATGAGGAAGCAGAGGCTCAGAGAGGGGAAGTAACATGAAGGCAATGGCCCAGTCAATAGTCCAGATGACAGTGGCCAATGGGACAGGGGCCTGCAGCTGGATTCATGTCAGACTGATCTCTGATAGAATCTGACTGGGCGAGCAGGTAGAGGGGTCATCTTTTGGGCTCTGGGCCAGCCCTTGAATTCCCTTTTCTGAGACCTGCCTCTTGCCCCAGTGCAGCCTCAGGGGCTGTATTTGTCCCCTACCTCTCTGCTCCCCTGAGGACAGCTGGTTAGACTGGAGTGGAGGCTGATTCAAGCTGGGCCAATCCGATTGTCTCTCCTGTGTCTTTGGCTTTGAGACTCAGAGATGCTGGGCTGCCTTCTGGGCTGGTTGTTTGAAATGAGACGGACAGCTTGGTTGGGCCTTGGCTATATTTGGCCACGCACTCATAGAATGGCAGAGAAAAGACTCAAGCAGAGAGAGGTTGAAACGTGCTTATGGGAGAGACAGACAGAAATGGGGAGAGATAAGACAAAGAGGAACAGGCATGAAGGGGAGACAGTGAGACAAGGAGAGAGAGTGAGGCAGAATGGCAGAGAGAGTGAGGGAGAAAGAGAGATAAAAGAGAGAGGGAGGGAGGGAGGGAGGGAGGAGGATGAGAAGGAAGCAAACAGGAAAGGAGAGACAAATCCTTCCTAGGAGCCTGAGATGCTACTCCAGGTGTCCTGACAACACTGGGGTTCCTATCCCTGCCTTCCTGAGGCTGCTGTGTGTCCTGATTGGGATCCCTGAGATCCTCCTGCCAATAAACCCCTTTCTATGGGCAGCACCCGTAGCTCAGTGGGTAGGGCGCTGGCCATATACACTGAGGTTGGCAGGTTAGAACCGCAACAACAAAAAATAGCCGGGTGTTGTGGTGGGCGCCTGTAGTCCCAGCTACATGGGAGGCTGAGGCAAGAGAATCGCTTAAATCCAAGAGTTTGAGGTTGCTGTGAGCTGTGACGCTGTAGCCCTCTACCCAGGGTGACAGCTTGAGACTCTGTCTCAAAAAAATAAAAAACAAACAAAAAAATCCCAAAAACCTTTCTCTGCTTGAGTTAGTTTGAGGAGGTTTCTTGGTTTCTTTACTTGTGATTACAAAAGCCTCCTGACTTCATTGCATTATAGCTGTACATTGATTTGTAGTATAGACATTTTAACAATATTAATTCTTCCCATTCACAAATATGACTTATCTTTCCACTTATTCGTGTCTTCTCCAATTTCTTTTATTGATGTTTTGTAGTTTCTAGTGTATGAAACTTTTATCTTCCTGGTTATCTTCCTTGATTCCGAGGTATTTTTTACGCTTTTATAAATGGGATTGTTATGTTGGTTTCTTTTTTGGCTGGGTGATTTCTTTTCTGGTTAGGTCCTTATTTGTGTTTAGAAGTGCTACTGATTTTTGAATGTTGGTTTTATAACCTGCCACTTTCCTGAATGTATTTGTTAGTTCTAACAGGTTTTTTTTCTTGTGTAATCTTTGGGAATTTCTATATAGAGGATCATGTCATTTGCAAATGGAGATAATTTTACTTCTTCCTTTCTGATTTAGGTGTCTCTGATTTCTTTTTCTCATCTGATTGCTCTTCTTGGTCCTTCTAGTACTATGCTCGATAGTAGAAAGAGGGGGAAATCCTTGCCCTGTTCTGGTTCTTTTCCGGAAAAACTTCTGGTTGTTCCCCATTGATTATATTAGCTGTGAGTTTTCTTTCATAAAGGCCTTTATTATGTTGAGAAATCTTCCTCCTACACCTGAACTGTTAAGAATTTTTATGGAGAAAGAATGTTGTCAACTGTTTTGAATGAGATGATCATGTAGTCCTGTTTCATTCTGTTTATGTGATACATTCTGTTGATTGATTTGCAAATGTCAAATCAGTTTTATATGCCAGGGATAAATCCCACTTGGTCATGATGTGTAATCTTTTTGATGTGACCTTAAATGTAGCTTGCTGATATCTTCCTGAGGATTTTTGCATTAGTGTTTATCAGAGATGTTGGCCTGTAGTGTTCTTTTCTTGAGGCCTATTTGTCTGGCTTAAGTATAAAGGTGATGCTGGCCTCATAAAATGTATTTGGAAATATTCCCTTTTGCTCTATTTTTTGGGAGAGTTTGAGAAGTGTTTGTAATAATTCTTTGAATGTTTAGTAGAATTCAGTTTGTAATAATTCTTTGAATGTTTAGTAGAATTCAGTTGTGAAACCATCTGGTCCTGAGCTTTTCTTTGCTGGAAGAGTATTTATTTATTCATTATTTTTTAGAGACAGGGTCTTGCTCTGTCACCCAGGCTGGAGTGCAGTAGCACAATCATAGCTCACTGTAACTTATAGTTTTGGGGCTCAAGTGATTCTCCTGCCTTGCCTCCCGAGTAGCTAGGATTACTTACATCTTTTTTAGTAGAGATGGGATCTTATCATATTGCTTAGGCTGGTTTCAAACTCCTGGTCTAAGGTGATTCTCCCACCTCAGCCTCCCAAAGTGCTGGACTTATAGGTGTGAGCCACCACGCCTGGCCTTGTTGGAAGATGTTTTCATTATTTCTTCAATCTCTTTATTTGTTATTGGTCTTTTCACACTTTCTATTTCTTCTTAATTCAATTTTCATAGGTTACATTTTTCCAGGGATTTATCTGTTTCCTCTAGGTTGTCCAAAATATCCATACCCACAGCAATATATAGATTTAGTGCAATCCCTACCAAAATCCCAGTGGCTTTTCACAGAAATAGAAGGAACGATCCTAAAATTCATATGAAATCACAAAATCCTTGAATGACTAGAACAATTCTGAGAAAAGAAAAACAAAACTGGAGGCATCGTGCTTAGTGATTTAAAATTATGTTACAAAGCTATAGTAACCAGAACAATAAGATATGATATAAAAACAGAAATGGAGACCAACGGAACAAATAGAGAGGCCAGAAGTAAATGCAAACATGTATAGTCAACCAGTTTTCAATAAGGGCTCCAGGAGGATACAACGGGGGAATGAATAGTCTCTTTAATAAATAATGCTGGGAAGTTGGATTTCCACATGCAAGAGAGTGAAACTGGGTCCTTATCTTCTGCCATACACAAAAATCAACTCAAAATAGATGAAAGACTTAAATGTAAGACCTGAAACCATAAAATTCCTAGAAGAGAAGGTAGAGGAAAAGCCCCTTGACATTGGCCTTGGAAATGAATTTGTGGATATCACAGCAAAGCTCAGGGCACATAAGCAAAAAGAAATAAATGGAAATACATCAAACCGGAAGTTTCTGCACAGCAAAGGAAACAATCAACAAAACGAAAGGTCAATTTACAGACTAGGAAAAAAAATAATTGCAAATCACATATTTGATAAGGGGTTAATATTTAAAATGTACAAAGAACTTTTACAACTCAATGGTAGAAGAACAAATGACTCAATGAAAAACTGGGCAAAGGACATGAATAGACATTTCTCCGAAGACAATATAAAGATGGCCAAAAGGTGTTTTGAAAAGATGCTCAATATCAATAATGATAGAAAAAATGTAAATTGAAACCACCATGAGGTATCACCTCACATGTATAAGGATGGCTATTATCAAAAGGACAAGAAATAATAAATGTTGGCTAGGGTGTCAGAAAGCGTACTCCTTAGTACACAGTGGGAAGGTAGATTGGTACAGACATTATGGAAAGTGATATGGGGGTTCCTAAAAATATTAAAAATAGAACTACAGTATGACCCAGCAATCCCTCTTTGGGGTAGATGCCCAAAAGAGATGAAATCACCACCTTGTAAAGATGCCTGAACTCCCCTGTTCACTGCAGCATTATCAACAAGAATCAAGGTTTAGAAACAACCTCCAATGGATGGATACATACACAATGGAATATTACGCAGCTTTAAAAAAGAAGATCCTGCTATTTGCCACAACATGGAAGGACCTGGAGGACATTGTGCTCAGTGAAATAAACCAGACATAGAAATAAAAACATTACCAGATATCACTTTTATGTGGAATATTAAAAAGAACTAAGATACATAGAAAATGAAACAGTGATGAGTAGGGGTGGGGGAGGAAATGGGGCGATGTAGGTCAAAGGGTACAAAATAGCAGGTATGTGAGATGAACAAGCTTAGAGATCGGATGTGCAACATGAGGACGAAAGTTCAGGAAATTGTATTAGGGTTTTTTGTCAAGTAGATTTTAGCTGCTCTTGACACATATGGAGAAAGCGACTATGTGAGATGATAGATAGGTTAATGTGCTTCACTACGGTAACCACTTTGTTATCTCTGGGGATCCCACAGCATCATGTTGTAAACCTCAACTATATACAATAAAATTTATAAAAAAAAAAAACCGTCTGGACCTGAGACACAGCAAGGGTGCCCTGCGGTCAGGTTCATCAGGGAAGCCCCATCAGAAACCTATCGCCTTGGCTCCATCTCCCATTTCTCTGATGTGTCTTTCAGAGAAAGTCCACTGATTCTGCCCCATGTGCAGCCTCTGAGACCACCGGCCCAACCCAGGCCTCCTCCCCTTCTCCTGGCTCCTGCTACAGCCTCCACTCTGCCATCCCATCTCCAGCCTCAGCTCCTACAGAGGAGCCTGACTCACCCACTCATTCAGCAAATGTTAAAGTGCCCAATGCCCGGGCAGCACCTGTGGCTCAGGGAGTAGGGCACCAGCCCCATGTGCTGGAGGTGGTGAGTTCAGACCCGGCCCTGGCCAAAAAATGCAAAAATAAAATAAAATAAAATATAAAAAAATTAAAAAAAAAAAAAAAGGCCAGCTCTGGCTGTGACGGTACAGACAATGGGAAACCAGCAAAACCAATATGCTCATCTTGGCCCTCAAGGCTCTTCCTGGCTTGACCTGCTGCCTCTTTAGACTCATCTCCACTGGGATCCATGCTCTCCAGACTCATGGGCTGCCTCTGGCCCTTTGCATAGGCTACGTTTGCTACCTAAACAGTTTTTCCTTCTGCTTTTCCTGAGACTGACTCCTTTGACCCGTCCTCCAATCTAATGTGGATCACCTTTATTTTGTATCTGGGTACTCTGTTTATTTCCCTTAGGGACATGATCATATTTTGTAATTATTTTTGTTTATTGATTTGATTTTTGTCTGTCCCTACCATCAGACAACAATCTCTTTGAGGACAGAGGCCTTGACTGTCCTATTTACCTCTGAATCTCCTGTAGTCAGGACAGGGTCTATGGCACTAATGAATGAATGAATGAATGAGCAAATGCCGGAGGCTTAGTAGTCAGGAATGGGAGGGGGTTGAGAGCAATCTTTCAAGTCTCCAGCTTTAGCTGCCCCTTGGACACAAACAAACCTCCTCTTGCACTGAAACTGCCCACCACGGCGACGACCTTTGTCAACATTTTGCGGGTTGTTCAGTTTCCTTGTCTGGCCTCTTTACCCTAGGACACAAGAGCTTAGTGTGAGCAAAATACCATCCATGTGTGTGACACCAAAACCAAAGAGCAACTGCCCCCTTTCCCCAGGATGAATCTGACAGCTAGTGACTGCTTCGCGAGGACAGTCATTTTCCAATTATTAGGGTCTGGTCTCAGAGCACTCATTACGTACATATGTATGTAGGTATGTGACTATGTTCTGCTTTTGTAATGGGGGTGGGATGATAGTAAAAATAACCAATAAGTAGTAATTACTTATAAAGTATTAATTCATTTTAATTAAGTATTAATATAACTATAGTTGACTCTTGAACGACATGGGTTTGAACTGCAGGGATTCACTTACATGTGAACTTTTTTAAAGAAAAGTCACACAGATGTGCCTGCCTCGCCTGCCTCCCCCTCCCCCTCTGCTGCTCCTGGACAGCAAGACCAACCCCTCCTCTTTCTGCTCCTTCTCAGCCTACTCCACCAGAAGATGATGGGGTTGAAGACCTTTATGATGATCCACTTCCATTTAATGAATAGGAAATTTATTTTCTCCTCCATATGATTTTCTTAATAACATTTGACTTTCTCTAGCTTACTATTATATATTGTAAGAGCACAGTAATGGCTCAGTGCCTGTCTCAAAAAAAAAAAAAGAGCACAGTAATAATGCATATAACGTATAAAATATGTGTCAATTGACTATTTATGTGAAACTTCTGGTCAACAGAAGCTATTATAGTGAAGTTTTGGGGGAGTCAAAAGTTATATGCTAATTTCCAACTGTGCAAGGGGTCAGTGCTCCTAATCCCAATGTTGTTCATGAGTCAAGTGCATTAAAATAATTGGTAAAGTAATCAACAAGCTAATAGTCATACTTTAAAAAGGAAAAGTAAGGTCTCTGGGTCCTTGGCAATCTGGCTGAGTAGCACAGCAGGACAGAGAAGAGTGTGGACTACGTGGCTGAAACATGGGCATTACAGAGGCCATGAAAAAGATGGGTCTCCTAGGTGTCCATTCACACCAGAGGCACAGCTGGGTGGTAAGAGTCGGGGCAGAGCCCAGAAGTGCTCATCTTGTGGATGGCTTCTGAGCTAGGTGGGTGGAGGGGTTGTGGTTTTCCCTTCTGCTGGAGACCAGGCCCAGGAAAGGGGTCACAGTCTCATCCCTTACCCACTGTTTGGGTGGGTAGGGTTGGGACCAATGTCACTGGATTCCACCTGAGGAGAGAAGCCTGGTCAAGCCAGGTTGTGGGTGGCAAAGTTCAAGGACTTTATATATAAGTGTTGAAGGAATTTGAGCAAATATTGGACTCAGTGGTACACTGGTGAACCAGCTCTCCAGAGAGCGATAAGAAAGCCCTCATCTGTAGCATTTGCCAATTTCCATGGTGTAATATCCCCACCATGGCTGATTTCAAGTTACTGACAGGGTGTTGGTAGTTGGTGATAGGAGCCCGCTCCAGCACAACCAGCCAGACCCATGATGGTGAGGATGGTGAGCATGACTGCGTAGGCCAGCACCCTGGAGGACCCTGAGGGACAAGGCAATGACCTCAAAGGATCACTAGCAGGATTGGCCTGGGTGGGCAGCTACCTCCAAAGGGACCAGAAGAGGTAGCAAGTCTCTTCGGCTTCCGACAGGACCAGGCCTACGCCCTGACATGACTGAGGTGGACATGAAGGAGGTGGCCACCCTACTGAGGCTTTAGCCTCAGAAATAAAAGCAAAAGCCCGTTTCTTGGAGCTCTGGCCTCAAAACAGGGCTAGGGAAGCAGCTACATTCAGTTACTCAACGAATAGCTGATGACCTCTGACTGCGTGCCAGGCACAGTGTCCCCTGACCAGGGATATAAAAGAAAGAGACAGATGCTTCCTCTCGGGGAAATTAGAGTCAGGAAGAGGACTCAGGCATGAAAACACGGGGACTCATGCTCCATGGGAGTGAGCAGTTCTGGATGGGGGTGCACAGGGGACACGGGGAGCTCAGAGCACACCTGACCCTGAATGTGGACGGGCATCAGGGAAGGCTTCCCCAGGGAAGGGTCAGGAAAAATCAGCTTTGTGGAGGATGGAGCCTCCAAACTGGTGGGAAAGGAGAGTGTTCCCAGCAGGGGACAGCCAGTGCAAAGACCCTAGGGTTCAATGGACTGAAGGACACTCATTCTGGCTGGAGGATGGGGGGTGAAAAGAGGGCGAGGTGGGGAGGGTATGGGAGAGTTGGCAGGCACCACACAGAACGGTGGGGAAGCCCCCCACCCCCACACTCCCCAAGATCATTCTGGCTGTTCTGGAGGCAAGAGGAAGCAGGGGACCAGTTACAAATGTCCCAGCAGGAGAGGAGGGAAGCTTGAGCTGGAGAGAAGGGGGACAGAGTCAAAACATTTTGGAGGTTGATGGATAAATGCGGGGTTGAGCAAACGATCAACGAGTGTTAGTTTGAAAAACGGGGGTGAGGCTCGGCGCCTGTGGCTCAATCGGCTAAGGCGCCAGCCACGTACCCCTAAGGTGGCGGGTTCACATCCCCAGCCTGGGCCCACCAAACAACAATGATGGCTGCAACCAAAAAATGGCCAGGCGTTGTGGCGGGCGCCTGTGGTCCCAGCTACTTGGGAGGCTGAGGCAGGAGACTCGTTTGAGCCCAAGAGTTGGAGGTTGCTATGAGCTGTGATGCCATGGCACTCTACCCAGGGGGATAGCTTGAGGCTCCGTCTCAAAAAAAAAAAAAAAGAAAAGAAAAACGGGGGTGACGGGTGCCATTTGCCAACAGTGGGGAACCAGGAGGAGGAACAAGTCCGGGTGGGAGAGGCTCATCCTGGGGATGTTTTGTCGGTTTTTGACTCCCCACCTGGGGAGCCATGCGGGAGCAGAGGTCAGCACCCGCTACATAATTTGCAGGGCAGACTATGCAAATTGCAAATGCAAATCCAATGCAAAATGAAAACGCAGAGCCCTTTGTTCAATTATTACAAATGTCAAGACAGCGACAGCAAAGGCAGAGCCGCACCAGCTGCATGTCCCCAAAGTCGGCCCTGACACAGGTACTTATTTTCCCAACACCTCTTATAGCTCAGGAGCCACATGAATGGTATTTAAATACATGGGCTCTAAACCATGGGATCCGGGAGGGCAACAGGGGAAAGGGGAGCACCCAACACTGAGCCTTGGCATTCGAAGAGGAAGAATCAGGGGAAAACTTGAGAAGGAACCAGAAATGTATAAAACCAGCAGTGTGTGGTGTCACGGAAGCCCAGTGAGGAAAGCATTCTTGGAGACTGAAAAACTGCTACAACCATGTGGGGGCGGAGGGGTGACGGCCTCCTGGGGCAGCGCTTCTCAGGTTTGAATGTGCATGAAATCACCAGAGGATCTTGTGAGTTCTGATTCCTCAGGTCCAAGGTAGGCCTTGGAGTCAATGCTTCTTATAAGCTCCTAGGTGTGCTGGGGTTGCTGGACCGAGGACCACACTTGGAGTAGTGAAGCTCTGGGGCAGTGGTTTCCACAGCTGGCTGAGCAGTAGAAACTCCTGGAGAGCTTGACCAGCATGGACCACACTCTGCACGAATTAAATAGGAATCTCCAGGGGTGGGGCCAAGGCACAGGAAGCTTTGTAAGTTCCACCAGTGATTCTACTGTGTAGCTGGAGGCTGGGACTATTATTACTAAGGAGCTTAGAGCTTAAACCAATTATTGCTCCCGTAGATAGCTCTTCCTGTTTAATCCTTACATGTATGTTACAGTACATGTTTCTATTACTGTCATCATAATTTAACACTATTGTTTTTAGAGTTCACCACTCGTTACAATGCATTGAGCCGGCACTTTATATTCAGTATCATTATCATTATCATTATTATTATTTTTAAAATAGGAAAAGCTGTTGGAGGAATGAACTGGCAGAAGACAGGACTTGTAGGGTAGTGGAAATACTCTGTATAATATGATAGTGATGGACACGTGTCAGTGTACATTTGTTTGAGCCCACAGAATGTACAACACCAGGAATGAACCCAGAGCTAAACTAAGCTAAGCTATGGAGTTGGGTGATGATGATGTGTCTAATCCAAGTTCTTCAGTTGTAACAAATGTTCCCCTCTGGTGCAGGATGGTGATGGGGGGAGGTTGTACATGTATGGGGCAGGAGGTAGAGGGGAGCTTTCTGTCCCTCCCTCTCAATTTTGCTGTGAATCTAAAATGGCTTTAGAAAATAAAGTCAAGCGGAAAACAAGGAAGAGCTCGTGTTCAGGAAGGCTTCCCCTGTCCAGAGACTGTGCCTTGTGCTTTGCGTGCATTATCTTTTTTCACAAATGAAGAAACTGAGATTCAGAGAGATTAAAAAACTGTCCCTTGATTACACAGTTAATATGTGGTGGAGACAGTTTGCAGTCTCAGATCTCTTTCAAAGCCCATGTTCCTAACTGCTATTCTGCAAAACGGTGTTTCTCAAATGCTCCTAATGATAAAGATGATCTGAGACATTTGTTTTAAAAATACAGAGTAGCGGCTTGGTGCCTGTGGCTCAATCGGCTAAGGTGCCAGCCACATACACCTAAGGTGGTGGGTTTGAATCCCCAGCCCGGGCCCACCAAACAACAATGATGGCTGCAACCAAAAAATGGCTGGGCGTTGTGGCGGGCGCCTGTGGTCCCAGCTACTTGGCAGGCGGAGGCAGGAGAATCGCGTGAGCCCAGGAGTTGGAGGTTGCTATGAGCTGTGATGCCATGGCACTCTACCCAGGGGGATAGCTTGAGGCTCCGTCTCAAAAAAAAAAAAAAATCATGGCCTTCCATGCTGCTGAAACATAAAGGTGCTTCCAGTGAAAAGTCCTTTGGCCATACCTGTAGCAGTGAACTGACAAAGGCACTCGCAATTTTTGAATTGTTTCATTTATGATATCAAAGAACATGTGGTCTGGTGGTCTGGATGCACTCGATTTGACTACAGGGTGCAATATTTGGAAGTCAGATTTTTTTCCAGCACAGATTTACTAGTCACTGCTATTCAGCACATGGAACTGAACAAATCTTATTCATCAGGAAACTATGTAGCACCATTAAGCAGGTGAGGAACTTTATGTAATGTAAATTTTCCCAGAATTTTCCTTGGAGTAGAGGAAGAAACAGTTATGATGATTGGGACTGAGTAGTTTTATCTTCTCTTCTGGAAAAAAAAAAATCTATGAATATATTTCATTGGGTATGTCTGCTGGAGACAAAAAATGTATGATAATTTGTTGTTAGTAGTCACCGTAACCCAAAATTGTATTTCTTAGGAAATTTATGAGTCTATCTTAGATGCAGGGACCAAATATAGCAAATGCTTGAATTATCACTGCCCTTCTATTTAATTTAACTCACAGGCACGTCCACATATAATGGCTGTCCCTTGAATTACAATAAGACCAAAGAAGCAGGTTAGAGTCTCCAACCATGACAAAAAGCCATGGCATAACACAGGAAAACTGACATCAGCAGACTACATTTCCTGTTCTGGCACAGAAACATCTTACAGCTCAGTCACCGTGCACGGCCCCTCAGGCACAGGCAGCCCTCTATGATCTAAATTTGAAACTGAGCAAAGCCAGTTCACTCAGAGGAACAACTTCCAACATGCTGCTCCCCTTCCTTCTGAGAGTTGCCACAGCCTCTATCTGCCTTGGTAAGAACAGTAAGGACAGCCACAAATGCAGGACACAGGCTTTTCTTAGCTTCTGAGAAGGGGGTGGAAGGAGATTGTTGTATTATCTAGTGGGGTTTAAGAGAGTAGCATAATGGTTGACCTGCATTAGTTTCTTACAAGGCCATGAGTACCTCATATTGAATCCATCTAATTCTCTCTTTTTCCCATTCTCTTCTTTCTTGCTCTCTCTCCCCACTCCTTTTTTCTTCCCCAGGATTCAGCATGTCCAGGAAGGTAACTCAATCCCCTGCTGCAATTTCTACGCTGGAGGAGAAGGCTGTGACCTTGGACTGTGTATATGAAGCTATTTCTTTCAGTTATTATTTATTCTGGTACAAACAACTACCAAATGGGGAAATAATTTTGCTTATTCTTCAGGAGTCTTTTAATGAGCAGAATGCAACCAATGGTCGGTATTCTCTGAACTTCCAGAAACCGACCAGTTCTATCAGTCTCACCATCGCAGCCTTGCACCCTGGAGACTCAGCGATGTATTTTTGTGCTCTGAGGGAAGCCACAGTGAAATAGGTGCCTGCGGGAGCCCTACAAAAACTTCTCGTCAACACGAGGCATCTCCCAGGTGTGAACACATTGCAAGAACACTGGTGAGAGTCACAGCGTGGATAGGAAGAGACAGGAGCTGTCAGCAAAGATGAGGGTTCAGAAGGGAGAACTTCTTTCTAAGGAAAACTCTCTGTCTGGCTCAGAGAACATACTTAAAGGCGTCCTTCATCAAAAGCATCTTTATCTTCAATTATTCATTCTTGACTTAGATTATTTGGCCAAAGCTATTTTTTTTTAAAAAATCTTTTTGTAGTGATTACGTTAAAGTGGGAATTGACTTTAAAGAAGTTCAGAAACAGAATTGTTACATGATTTCCATTCACTCTGCACATATTTATTCATTGTTCAAAGCCTGAACTTTGCTCTAGAGCTGCAATTACACCTCTTGGACTTCTCCCCTTGACTCATGCTGCACTGTGAATAACTTGGAGTGATATGCCCAGGATAAGTGTTACCACAAATCTTAACAGAAAGGTGAAATGAAACTCTTCGTTTTTCTCGGAATTAACTTCACCACGTGATCATCATCTCTATATGCACTTACAAAGTTATCCCTGTTTAAGGCAGAAAACAAGAGAATACCAAAGAAGGAATGCTAAAATAAAACCAAATAACCCCAAAATTCTACCAGAAAAAACTATATTATGGAGTTATACGATAAAGAATGTTTCTAACCCAGTAGGATATTGTGAAACAATTATTTATACAATGTAACATATAGATCAATATCACACATTTTAATGGTAACATTCAAGTGCATGATTTCATAATACTTTATATTGACAATTTCACTTTTTTGCTATTTAAATTGTTTTAACTATTGACTGTAATAAATCATACTGAGATGAACACACATACACAGTTATTTCATGATTTCCTAGATAATGCCAAGAGTTAAATAGCTGCTATTTACCTTTAAATCTTTCTAAGTTTCCTGACCTTTTTTTGTGACCCTGGAATACAGCACACTTTAATTCTGCAACCACTAAGCAGTCCTTTATTTGCCCTGGTTCACAAAGGTCTCTATCTCATTCCTAATGACTTTAGTGTCATTAGTAAGCTATCATAGGGAGCTACTTTACTGTAGCTCCCCAAGACTCCAATTTCAAACAATCCTTCATGTGCTGCACATCCTGCATCAGATTTATTCCCATGTGTAAAGATTCCATCCAATTTTTAAAATTGTATTTTCCAGTTGTTGCTATTGGTTTTGAGACAGCATAGGGACAGGACTCCAGTCCTTCATTCCTGACCACAGAGGTCCACACAACCTGGCCCAACTAACCACAAAAGAGCTACAACAAATATTAATGGTTTTCTGACTGCCAGAATTCAGCCCATAACCATATAAGGAAAGGGTGAAACTGTCCTGTAATGTTTTTCAAGACCATTAAAGCAAAACAATGAAGCGAGCTGGTAAGGCACCAGCCCTATAGGAATCTAACTGCCTCAAGCCAGAATAGACCCAATACTTACTGTACCCTGACATTTTCCTGATTATAATCTTATTTTAATGCTTAACATCACAACCTGGGGGTAAATATTTAACTTGCTAACGAGACATATAACCCATGAAGGAGCATATAAGAAAACTACACAGGTGCAAGAAAATCTCGATCTCTATATGTCACCCTTTCCTGCCTAAACCTCTTTTTAAAAAAATGCTCCTTAAACTCCCCTGGGAGAGGCGGCCTGAAGACTATTTCCTTCGCACTGCCTCCCCTGTATTGGAGCCTAAGCTCCCATAAAACCTCTCCTATGTCCCTCCTAGGGCCTCTTGTTAATTTCTGTTGCACAGAGAGCCCAAGGGCCTGCACCTGCAACAGTATTTACACATGGACCTTGTATTGGTTGAACTTGCTCAATCTACCAGCTAATTCTTTTTTTTTTTTGAGACGGGGTCTCAAGCTATCCCTCTGGGTAGAGTGCCATGGCATCACAGCTCACAGCAACCTCCCAACTCTTGGGCTCAAGCGAGTCTCCTGCCTCAGCCTCCCAAGTTGCTGGGACTACAGGTGCCCGCCACAACGCCCGGCCATTTTTTGGTTGCAACCATCATTGTTGTTTGGCAGGCCCGGGCTGGGGATTCGAACCCGCCACCTTAGGTGTACGTGGCTGGCGCCTTAGCCAATTGAGCCACAGGCGCCGAGCTGTGATTTTTTTTTTTCTTACCATCTTTACAAAGCCTTCTCTCGGCCTTACTTCCTCAGCCTTCTATTTCTTCACTCCCTTTTATAGCAAAACCTCAGCAAATGTGCTGCGGTGTTTCTCCCACCACTGCCTTGGAACTGTAAGAACCTAGATAGTTACAAATTTTCTTCATGTTGCTAAACACAACCTCAATTCTCAGTCCTTATCTTACTTGATCCTACACTCCCTTTGTTTTCCTTCTATCTGGGTTCTATTTCTTCCAAAGATCTCCTTTGCCAGATCTTCTCCCCCATCTCTTAATGTTGAGTAGTCAACATTCGGTTTCATTCTTAATGAAAGCCCAGGCTGGGTTCAAACCCACCAGACCCGGTGTATGTGGTGCCCTAGCCACTGAGCTATGGACGTCAATTTCTATTCTTACCTTACTCTACACCCACCTCTTTGTAATCTTAGGAGTCTTAGGACACTCTCAAGCCATCCATAGTTGCTAACTCTGAAAGTTTTATTTCAGTAAAGAGTATTTCCAGCTCAGATCTCTTTCTCAAAGTTCTGAGTCCCTTATACAACTGCCTATTGAACATCTCACTTGAATGTCTAATACAACTCTGCTTTAAGTGTGGGTTGGACTGGAATCAATTGTTACCAATCTGCAATGAAATAAGTGCAAAAATGAGTGTAAAAGCTCGGACATTTCTGTAGAAATTTGTTATTGCCTCATTCAAGCACATCACAGGTGGTCTTGTCTCATTGAACAGGATGTAAACATTTAGATCTATAGATCTAGATGCGTGAGGCATGAAGTGAGTTTTAATCATATCTCGATAGTAGGACCAAATATTGACTCCCAATACATGGGAAATTTAAAAAACTACTTCTTTACCTGAGAGATTTTGAGGAAGACTGGTTTAGTAGACATTGCAAATTCAATATATTCACTAAAAAATGTTATTTAAATAGCATTTTATGTTCATTGTATATGCACACTTTTTTTTTTTTAAGACAGAGTCTCAGTATGTCACCCTCAGTAGAGTGCTATGGCGTCACAGCTCACTGCAACCTCAAACTCCTGGGCTTAAACAATTTTCTTGCCTCAGCCCCCCAGGTAGCTGGGATGACAGGTGCCCACTATAACACCCGGCTATTTTTTTTTTGTTGCAGTTGTCATTATTGGTTAGCAGGCCCAGGCTGGGTTCAAACCCACCAGCCCCGATGTATGTGGTGCCCTAGCCACTGAGCTATGGACACCGAGCCAACACATATTTTTAAAATATAAATAAATTATAAAAAGCTGTTATGGGGAAAACTTTGAATCTACTCATTTATTTATACATATATACAAGTAATATATGAATGAAAACTCATTGTAAACAATGAAACAAATGGAAGATCACTGAGTTAAAAAGTTTGATCTGCTCATCACTGCTGCCTTCTTCACTGATTCTAATGACCTGCGTAGAGGTAATGCTTTTATGTAGAAAATATTAGTGGGTATAGACATGTGATTTGGGGGTTCTTGTAGTTTTAAATGAATGAGAATGTATTCATTATTCTGCAACCTGATTATTTTTCCACTAAATCATATATGTGAAGATCTTTTCTGGGCAGTTCTTATAGATGTGCCCCCCAAATAGCCATGGCACATAATATAATTTAAAAAATCATTCCCAACTATTTATAATTCTCATTGATTATACATTTTTTTGTTCTAACACTGCTACAATGAACATTCACTTCTTGACATGTAACTTGCCCATCTATATGAAATGTTTGTAGGATATATTCCTAGAAGAGAAGTGCTAGGTCAAGAATATGTACATTTAAAATGCTGCTACTCTTGAGTTGTCCACCAAAAACTCTATCCTTGCACACCCCAACCAACAATGCAGGAATATGACTATTCCACACTCTTATTGATTCTGGATTTTATCAAACCTCTTAACTTTTGCCAACCTCATGAATAAGCATACATTTTTTCTATTGTTTTAATAAGCATTTTAAATTACTCCATTACTTGCCTGTTGATATTCTTTTTACATTTTTCATTGTTTTCTCAACTGATTTGGAGAACAATATAGATACAATCAGATATTGTGGGGTTTTAACCACTTGTCTGATAGATATTGCATTTTTTTTTCTTTTTTTTTTTGAGACAGAGCCTCAAGCTGTCCCCCTGGGTAGAGTGCCATGGCATCACAGCTCATAGCAACCTCAAACTCCTGGGCTCAAGTGAGTCTCCTGCCTCCGCCTCCCAAGTAGCTGGGACCACAGGTGCCCGCCACAACGCCCGGCCATTTTTTGGTTGCAGCCATCATTGTTGTTTGGCGGGCCCGGGCTTGGGATTCGAACCTGTCACCT
>CAUYQV010145732.1:0-19340 GCA_963574575.1 Galagoides demidoff | reverse complement strand
TATGTCTCTGACAAAGGTTTAATAACCAGAATCCATAGAGAACTTAAATGTATTAGCAAGAAGAAAACAAGTGATCCCATCTCAGGGTGGGCAAGGGACTTGAAGAGAAATTTCTCTGAAGAAGATTGGTGCATGGCCTACAGATATATGAAAAAATTAGTTTCATAATAGGGATGTGTACATTGGATACTTTTTCCTCCATTCTTGTGATACTTTGCTAAGAAGAACATTTTCCAGCTCCATCCATGTGAACATGAAGGACGTAAAGTCTCCATCTTTCTTAATGGCTGCATAGTATTCCATGGTGTGCATATACCACAGTTTATTGATCCATTCATGGATTGATGGACACTTGGGCTTCTTCTATGACCTGGCAATTATGAATTGGGCTACAATAAACATTTTGATACAAATATCTTTGTTGTAATGCGATTTTTGGTCTTCTGGGAATATACCTAATAAAGGAATTGCAGGGTCAAATGGCAGATGGGATCTTGCTCTTGCTCAGGGTGGTTTCAAAGCTGTGAGCTCAGGCCTGCTTCAGCCTCCCAGACTGCTAGGATTACAGGCATAAGCCACTGTGCCTGGCCCTCTCACTTTCTTTTTATGTCAGGTGCTGCCTTGATTTTATAAAACTTATCTGCACTTAAATGTAAAGGGTACTGTGGAAATCCTTCAAAGAGAGATTGGAAAAACTGCTGAGGAATTTGAAAAGATTAAATAATCAAACATTTGATTGTTTGTCTTGTTTAGGCCACTCATCTCTATGGTTTACTAAAGTTACTCTACTAACTTAGCTAGGCTGTACTGTTCAGTTGTTTGGTCAGACAATAGTCTACATGTTGTTGTGATAATATTTTGTAGACAGGATTAACACGTTAGACTTAGATAAAGCAAATCATACTCCATGATGTAGATGACCCTTATTCAGTTAGGAGACTTAAGATCAAAAAGTGAGGTTTTCTAGAGGAAAGGAAATGCTGAACTTGCCAGTCCCCATCATCACAAAGTCAGTCCTTAAAATAAATCTGGATATAAATTTAGATCTACATATACATCCTATTGGTTCTGTTTCCCTGGAGAATCTCAAATGATACAAGGTCCTTGGATGGACTGTGCCTGTACTCTTTGAAGTCTAGCAGATGTAGTCACTTTAGGTCTCCCAAGTTCAGTGGAGAGACCGAAAGTTATGAAGTCCTGAAAACTGTAGCACAGCCAAAACTGAAAGACTTTACCAAGACCCTAGAGCATTCCATTTAAATCTCAGAAAGGCCACATCTTAGAAGTAAGAAACAACCCTGGAGTATGGGACTTGTGTTAGAAACAAGAAAAAAAACTACCAAACTTAAAAAAATGAATAAAAATTAAGCCAAACAGAATTAAGTCTGCCAGTAATTTGACTGCTTTCCAGAACAAAAATAAATAGATTTTAAAGATGGATAACATTAAATGGACTCCATGCAATGTGTCATTCATATGTTCAGTTAATAGTTGCAACTAAAGAGAGAGCCAAATAGGAAAATAATTATGACTTACAATTCAGGAGGAAAAAAAGAAGTCAATGGAAGTTACCTTAATGTTAGAATTAGCCAGTAAAGTTTTTAAAATATTTATCATAGAAGGTTTCAAGGACATGAAAGAAGAAATAGATACAGTAAGTGAACAGATCGGGGACCTCATCAGAAAATATGAACTATGAAGGAGAATCAAAGAAGTATTGTAACACCGAAAAATACAATACTTAAAATCTTTAGAATTCACTAGTTGAGTTCTGGGAGAACTGGATGTCCACATGTAAAGGACTGAAACTGGACCCACACCTTTCTCCACTCACAAAAATTGATTCAAGATGGACAAAGGACTTAAATTTAAGGCATGAAATGATAAAAATCCTCAAAGAAAGCATAGGAAAAACACTGGAAGATATTGGTCCTGGGAAAGACTTTATGAAGAAGACTGCCATGACAATTGCAATAACAACAAAAACAAACAAATGGGACTTAATAAAACTGAAAAGATTCTGTATAGCTAAGGAGACAATAATCAAAGCAAATAGACAACCTACACAATGGGAAAGGATATTTGCATATTTTGAATTAGACAAAAATTTGATAACTAAAATCTATAGAGAACTCAAATTAATCCACATGAAAAAAGCCAACAAACCCATGTATCAATGGGGAAGAGAGACGAATAGAACCTTCTCTAAAGAAGACAGACGAATGGCTAGCAAACATATGAAAAAATGCTCATCATCCCTAATAATTGAGAAATGCAAATCAAAACCACCCTGAGTTACCATCTAACCCCAGCAAGAATGGCCCACATCACAACATCTCAAAATTGGTGACGATATGGAAAGGAACACTTTTGCACTGGCTGGTGGGACTGCAAACTAATACAACCTTTTTGGAAGGAAGTATGGAGAACCCTCAAAGAACTCAAGCTAGATCTCCCATTTGATCCTGTAATCGCATTACTGGGCATCTACCCAGAAGGAAAAAAATCCTGTTATCATAAGGACACGTGCACTAGACTGTTTACTGCAGTTCAATTTATAATTGCCAAAATGTGGAAACAGCTTAAATTTCTCCCAACCCAGGAATGGATTAACAAGCTGTGGTATATGTACACCATGGAATACTATTCAGCCATTAAAAAAATGGAGACTTTGCAGCCTTTTTATTAACCTAGATGGAAGTGGAACACATTATTATTAGTAAAGCATCACAAGAATGGAGAAGCAAGAATCCTACGTATGCAATATAAGGACGATTAATGACACAGTCAGGGTTGGGGGAAGGGGAGAGAAGAGAGAGGGAAGGAAGGAGGGGGGTGGGATCTCGGTGTGTGACACACATTTTGGGGGCAAAGTACTATTGAAGAGGGACTTTACCTAACAAATGCAATCAGTGTAACCTGGTTTCTTATACCCTCAATGAACCCTCAATAATAATAATACTAATAAAAAAATTCACTGATTGAGCTTAAAAGCAGATTGGAAATGGCAATAGTGTAAATTAGTAAACTTCAAGGCTAATCAAGAGAAATTCCTCAATTTAAAGGAGAATGTTTTAAATATTGAAAAATGTGAACAGAGCTTCATGTAATCTATTATACTAACAAATAAATCCCAGGAGAGGAGTAAATTAGGCAAAAAAATTTGAACAAATAATATTCCTTAACCTTCTAAATTTTAATGGAAAATGTATAGGTCTAAGGAGCTCAGCAAATTCCAAGCAAGGTAAACACAAAGAACACAACACTTAGGTACAGCCTAGCCAAACTGTTGAAAATCAAAGATAAAGAGTAAATATTAAAATTGGCCAGAGATTAATCCCATCTCTGAGATGTTGCATTTTACAACAGCAAAAAAAGTTATCTTTACTAAACTAAACATCCAACAAGCTACCTCCAAAAATAAGTGTTCAATATATAAATTTTAAGAAAACAAAATCAGATAGAATTTATTTCCAACCAATTTTTACTACGAGCAATGTTAAAGGAGGTTTGTCAGGCTGAAGGAACCAAATACAGGCAAAAAAAAAAAAAAATGAAGAGAAGGAGAGTAATAACAGAAGAACAAGAAACAGCAAATCAATTTATTTATTTATTTATTTATTTTTTGGAGACAGAGTCTCAAGCTGTAGCCATGGGTAGAATGCTGTGGCATCACAGCTCACAGCAACCTCAAACTCTTGGGCTTAAATGATTCTCTTGCCTCAGTTTCCCAAGTACTGGGACTACAGGTGCCTGCCACAATGCCTGGCTATTTTTGTTGTTGTTGCAGTTGATATTGTTGTTTTAGCTGGCCTAGGCTGGATTCGAACCCTCAAGGCTTGCTGTATGTGGCTGGCACCCTACCCAAACAATTTTTTTTTTGATTGCAGTTTAACTGGGGCCAGGTTCAAACCTACCACTGTCAGTATATGGGGCTGGCACCCTACTCACTGAGTCACAAGTGCTGCCCCCCAAACAAATATTTTTTAAAAAAGATGAAATGCTGGCATAGTTATGAGGAGAAGGGAATACTTTTACACCACTGGTGGGGCTGCAAACTAAAATGACCCTTTTGGAAGGAAGTATGGAGAGTCCTCAAAGAACTCAACCAAGACCAATCATTAGATCCAGCAATCCCACTACTGGGCATCTATCAAGAAGGGAAAAAAACCTTTTAATATAAAGATACCTGTACTACACTGTTTATTGCAGCCTAATTTACAATTGCCAAAATGTGGAAACAGCCTAAATGCCCCCTCAACCCAGCAATATATTAACAAGCTGTGGTATATATATACCATGGAATAGTATACAGCCACTAAAAAGCCACTAAGGACTTTTCATCTTTTATATTAATTTGGATGGAATTGAAATACATTCTTCTCAGTAAAGCATCAGAAGAATGGAGAAGCAAGAATACAATGTACTCGATTCTGATACGAGGACAGATGATGCTAGTACATCATAGGAGGAGAGGAATGGGGGAGGGGAGAAAGGGAAGAAGGAGGGTAAGGCCACAGTGTATGATATACTTCTTGAGGGTGGGACACTATTGATAGAAGGACTTCACCTAGCAAACAAAAGCTGTATAACCTGGTTCATTGTACCTTCAATGATTACCCAACAATAAAAAATAAATACATAAATAAATAAAATAAAAATAAGAAAAAAATAGAGAAAACCAGTAGCTAAGTGGTATACTTAAACACAACCTTATCAGTAATTCCAATTGCAAGTATAGATGTACAAATGGAATAAAAATGCAAGAACCAAGTATGTACTTTCAAGAAAGAGCATATTAACAAATTGATTACACTTTCAAAGTAAGAAAAATGTTGTTCCATGCAGATGTTAAACATAATAGGCCTGGAGTGGTTCTATTAGTAGAGGCCTAATTAGACATCAAGACAAGAGGTATTGCCAGAACTCAAGTGGGATGTTTCATAATGATGAAAAGACCAATTTACTGACGTGCAGCAATCCTTGCATGCACCTAAAATTAGAGCTTTGAAATATGTGAAATGAATCTGACAGAAATAAAGGAGAAAATAGACAAATCTGCAATTATAATTATTTAAAAACCTCTCAGTGATTAATAGAAAAGGAAACCAAAAATATCAGTAAGAATAGAGAAAATTTGAATACCATAAACCTAGTTGGCCTAATTGATATTTTTTGAACAGTATGCCCAACTGGTGAATATATATATATATATATTTCAACTACACATGAGAAATTTACTAAGTTTTTTTTTTTTTTGAGACGGAGTCTCAAGCTGTCCCCCTGGGTAGAGTGCTATGGCATCACTCACAGCAATCTCCAACTCCTGGGCTCAAGCAAGTCTCCTGCCTTCACCTCCCAAGTAGCTGGGACCACAGGTGCCCACCACAACGCCTGGCTATTTTTTTTTTTTTTTTTGGTTGCAGCCATCATTGTTGTTTGGTGGGCCCGGGCTTGATTCAAACCTGCCACCTTAGGTGTATGTGGCTGGCGCCTTAGCCACTTGAGCCACAGGTGCCAAGCCAGAAATTTACCAAGTTAAACCATATGTTAGACCAAAAAAAGTCTTCATAAATGTAAAAAACTAAAATATTGCATCATATGGTCCCTGATCTTATGATCCCTAAGCAATGAATTTAAGTCAAAAAACTACAATAAAAAGACATTTAATAAATTTAGAAACTAAATAGCACATTTCTAAATAACCCACAGATTAAAGAAAAGAATCAGAAGGAAAATTTTAAAATATTTTGAATGGAATGATAATGAAAATACATCTCAAAATCTGTGGGATTTGGCTGAAGTACTACTTAGAGATGTTTATAATTTCAAAAGCTTTCTTTATTAACATAGTCAATGGCCTATATAATATAGGCAAATTAACTAATATAGGTAATATAAATTCAATGACTTTTCATTAAATTTATTCTGAAGTGTTTGATATTTTTGATGCTATCATGAATGGTATTTTTAAAAAGTGATTTTCTAAATGTTTACCCTATAGAAATGGCCCTTGTATGGATTGAACAAGTAAATCTGTCTACTAACTTTTAGTATTCAGTTTCATTTTAAAATGAAAAACTATTTCTCTTAAACTAGCATTTAGTTAAAAATCATGTCTTTAGCCATGCTTGTGTTGCATATATATGAGTCACTCAAGAATGAAGCTGGATCTCAAAGCAAGAACCATAACACCTAAATCAATATAACTTTAGAAAATTCTCTGATATAATCTATCCCAAGAAGAGACAGTTTCTTCTCCCTGCAACAAAGTAGTTAAAGGTAACTTAAAGGCTTAGAATGTCCTTCCTGCATATCATATGTGCAACATAAAAATAGAACATCAGATGTCAATTAACAGGCCTGAAACATTTAGTGATTCCTGATGAGATTCTGACTTTCTGTAAGCTTGCTGCCTGCTGGACTGCAGAGTATATAACACTTCACCTACCAGCTCAGGGTGGGCAGGGATGGGCAGGGCATTTGCAGATATAACTTGCTTTGTGTCTCAGTGTCCACTAGAGATCCACCAGATGACAGAGAGCACAGGGGAAATGTGGCATGTAGCTGTCAATCTATTTCCCATTTTAATCAACTTCTTATATAACTGTAGTCTCATTTCTGACTGTCATATTGTGTTGAAAATATTTGAGAGGAAAAATGCTAGTTGTGGACCTCATATTGACTAAGTGAAGGTATAAGGGGTTATAAATAATCCCCACTCATCAAGCTTAACTCCTTACCAGTATTTTAAAATATGTTATTTCATTGTAAATCTGCAAAGGCATAAAGAGTGTTCTCATCACTACTGTTCATATAGGAAGCAGGAATAGAAGGCAAATGTCTACATTATTAGGAAATAATGTCAACCTTGGTAAAATGCCAATGAGTGATTAGATCTGGCCATCTTAAAATATACTGATGATAAGAAGGATCATAGTCGTATCTCACAATACACCTCCAAACTATTATGTGTTTGTCCTAAGCACTGATGAAAGGTAATCCCATCAAGCTAGAGATTGCTGAATTATGGTTTCCTAGAAGTAAATTGGAAATAGATGGTACTCTTCAGGTGTTTGTTATTTAGATATATTTATTTAATATATTTACATTAATAATTTTTATATATTTATATTGATAAATTTATTTAATATGATAAATGTATTATTTAATATATATAACCATCAAGACAAATTCATTTACCTCTCTCAGAACAAAAAAAAACACCAAATAAACAAAATGCAGGAAGGAATCATAGAAAAATTATAGAGAAGATACTTGGTATGCTGAGAGAAACACTTGTCCACTGACTTAAAACTTACAGCAAAATTTCTTCAACTATTTTTAAAATCACCAGAAGGGATGGGCACAGCAAGTCTTTTCTGAACACTCTCCCTCTGGACAAGGACCCAGTGGAAAGAGGAAAAGGGAAGAGAAACAATGGGAGAGGAGTAGATAGATTGGCGGGCATGAGGGCAGGGAGGTAGCCAAGGACTTAATAATATGGGGGCGAGTAGAGTATGGTAAGAATTGTGTTTTTGTTTTTCCTAGGAGTGAGAGAAAGTGTAAAGAGAGTTTAGTTTTGAGCAGAGAAGTGAAATGATCTGAGTTCAGTTTTAAAGAATCATTTTTGCCAGGTAAAGAATAAACTGGTAAACAAGAAAAAGAGGAAGACCAGAATGATGATGAAATTGTTCTATTTCAAAGAAGAGACGATGGTGGCTTAGTTAATGTTAATGATGGTGTCTTAGTATATGTTGGTGATGGTGGAGGTTGTGAGATATTGTCAGTTTCAGGATTTGGTGATGCTGTGAGGGGTTTATAAAGACCATTAAAAAGTACTGAAGGCCACCAAGATTTTTTTATCTGAGCTAAAAGTAAATCCCATGCCATTTCCTACATAGATTACAGAGAGAAGAAGAGTTTAGTTTTGAACATTTAACTCTGATGTGCCAACTAGGTACCCAAGTGGAGATGTTAATAAACAATTACCTAGGAATCTTGAAGTTATGCAAGAGGTTGGTGCTAAAGGTGTACAATGAAAAGTTATCAATATACTTGATGACCCTGGGTAATATCACCTAGGGGGTGTAGATAGAGATGTGAGAAACTTGAAAGCTCCAATATTTGGAACTCAGGAAGCAGAGACAAGAGTCAGCAAAGAGACTGAGAAGAAACTGTCAGTCAGGTTGAATAAAGAGAGTGTGATGTGCTGGAATTAAGATGAAGGAGTGAATAAAGCAGCTAGTTCAACTGTTGCCGGAACATTAAAATGAAGGTGGAAAATTATCCATTGACCTTTGCAACATGGAGATCATTGGTGGCCTCAAAAAGAGTAATGTGTGTGTGACTATATTGTATGCTATCATTTTTGAAATGCTTGCTACCTCTTTCAGTATTCCTGACTTTATATATCAAAGTCATACTCTCATATTATTTCTGTAATTCAGTCAGATTAACCATGCCAAAAGGAAGTCAGGGCAAAGCACCAGGATGGCAATTAGAGGACTTAAGTCCTCATTTAACCTCCTTCCACTAACAAGCCGTGTGGCACTGACACAGCTCCCTTAAGGCCTGGGTTTTCTCACAAGCAAAATTAGAAGACTGGAAAAGATTTCATTTAAGCATATCTGCATTAAAGTCAAAATCAGAGGTGTGTTTTGCATTTTAAAAAAAAGTCTAGGAAAAACAAACAAGTCTCTACTTATTTTATGTGTATAGAGGGAATTATATATAGTGGGGAGATATTTCTGAGGAAAGGCCTCCTGAGACTCCAGAATTTATTAATCCATTCATGTGTTGAAGGACACTTGGGTTCTTTCCACAACTTTGTGAATGTGAATTGTGCTGCTATAAACATTTGAGCAAAAATGTCCTTATGGTAAAATGTCTCCTTTTTGTTTTGAGCAGAAACCTAGTACTGAGATTGTAGGATCAAATGGAAGATCCTTTTAGTTCTTTGAGAATTCTCCATACTTCCTTGCCACAGAAGTTATACTAATTCATAGTCTCACCAACAATGCATGAACATTTGTTCCTCTCTGTACCCCCATCAACATCTGTTCCTTTGGGACCTTGTGATGTGGGCCATTCTCACTAGGGTTAGGTGATATCTCAAAGTGGTTTTGATTTGCATTTCTCTCATGATTAGGGACAATGATCATTTTTTTTCATGTGTTTGTTGGCCATTCGTCTATCCTCATGAGAAAAGTTGCTGGTCATGTCCCTTGCCCAGTTTTTAATGGGGCTATTTGCTCATTTTTTGTTGATGTGCTTGAATTCTTTGTAGATTCTGGTTTAGCCCTTTGTCAGATGTGCAGCATGCAAATAACTTCTCTCATTTTGTAGATTGTCCCATTGTTTTGTCAATTGTGTCCTTAGCTGTGCAGAAACTTTTTAGCTTGATCAGGTTCCATTTATTTATTTTTGTGGTTGCTACAATTGCCAGTGGGGTCTTCTTCAAAAATTCTTCCCTTAGGCCAATAAGCTAAGAGTTTTTGCTACACTTTCTTCCAGGGTTTTTATAATTTCATAGCATTAGTTTTCTGAAACTTGGCTCTGACATTCTATTTGAGTTTTCAAATTTAATTTTAGAAAGATTGCCACCGCACAATAAAATCACAGGGTTCAATGAAATAAACATCTCCACATTAAAAGGAAGCCCACCAAAATGTGCCTGTGAACTGGAAAATAAGACATCTTGAAGTCCTTAGCAATGCTAGAAGGATGTATGCTATGCCAACTTTCAAAATCCACTTGAAGTTTTTGTGTTTGAATTTCAAACAAAACCTTTGGAAATTTGGACTCTTTTTTCACCCTTATTCAAAGGGAAAAAAGAAACCTTAATGTTTTCCGGAAAAGCTTAAAAGCTTCTGGAATTTCTAATAGCTTATGTTAAACATCATAGCAGATAAAATGTAAACAAATTAAGAAACAGATGAATTACCTTGCTCTTGAAATATTTATGAATTTTAAAATTAGAAATGTTGGAAGAGAAAAAAGCTAGTGAGAGACAATAAATTGATCATGGCTGACTACATTGTCTTATAATCAAAACATTCTTCTCTAATTGAACATAAAAGATCCATTTCTAATATTCTGAACTTTGAGCTTGCTCCAGGATCCCTAATGTTACAACACTATTAGCTTATTTACAAACAAAAACTTTTGTAATATTTTCTAAGAAAGCTTGTATTCCCAGAACAATAATTTTCTCATTTGTTCTGATTGACTACACAGTCAGTATTGTTCTCCTTTAATCTACCTAATTATTCACACATAATTACCTAAACTATACGTGAGCACACAGCCACACGGGACTGTGGTTGCCTAATTTTCTGCCACTGGATCAACATAAGAGGAGAAGATATTGTAATATTCATTTTTCCCATTTATGCCACCTATTTAATTCTTTTTTAATGCTGTGAATTGATATGAAATAATTTGAACTTAAAATCTATATATTTCCAAGGTCACCAATTAAAAGTGGAAACTCTTAGGGACTCTTTCACTGTTCACAGAGAGGCTATGCTGTGAACCAGGAGAGTTTGTTTAATTTCCAGATCTACCATGCTTGCTCAAATCCAGATGAGTATAGAAAATAGACTGTGCTATTAAGTTACTGGCAGTGTAGATGCTGGGGGCGGGGGGGGACCAACAGGTCCAGGAAGAAACTGAATTCTTAGCAGGATCGTGTCAACCCAGTCTCCAAGACCTTGACCTTCAGTAGTCTCGTCTTCCTTGGAATTCAGATTTGGCTTAGAATCTTAGTTATACAAAATCTGAATGAGAGTGTACTCAAAGAGACTACCTGGGAGTTATGCCTGGGGAAGCTGTGGACCGTACTGTTTAGCATAGCATTGTAGAGGGATTGCTCTGGAGAATAACCCTTGACATTCTTGCTGCAGGCCTATCCTACCCCTTCCAATTCCTTTTAAAAACCATTATGTTTATGGATGCCATATTTTGGTCTCTGAGTGTACATTTACTGAAGAAGAAGTGCTTTTGTGAAAAATCCATTACTGTACTGTACTTCCAGACTTTACAAACTTTATATCTTTATGCCCCAGGTGGCTGAACTTTGAACACTTCCCCTGTATTTGTTCTATTATGATACTAGTCCTACTTTATTAGTTGTGTAGGGAAGTGAAAGCTGTCAGAATATATGTGTGTGCGCGTGTGTGCATGCTGCTTTGGCATAAGGATTGCTTTAAGCTAAAGACACTTGAAAAGCAACAGGTGCAAGAAGGGCAATTTAATCTCCCCATTTTCTTCCTAAAAGGAAGAGAGAAAACTACCATATAACTGACTGGGAAATATTCTCCTTATGCCAAGGGGAAAGAAACATTCTTATCACTGAAGATGAGAAATTGAAGCTGAGAAAAATTTGTACCAACAAACCTTGTTAACTAACCATTATCTTACTAGTTACTTTGCCACTACTAACTACCCTAGTTCAAGAGTGTCAAGTTTTTATAATTTACTTTATTTTCTTCAGTTCAGTATAAAAGTGTTCAACTTTAACTTCTTAGGGTCTTCCCTTTCTATGTTGCATACATTTGTATGCTTTTATCCTATTATTCTGTCTTATGCCAGTTTAATTCCTTAGGACCTGTCAGAAATCCTGAGAGAAGAAATTTTACCTTTTGTATAGTTCAAAAAACTTCTTTTTGAACTATTGAACTGTAGAGAAGAAATTTTACCTTTTGTATAGTTCAAAAAGCTTCTTTTTCCTTCTATCTTCCTAGGATCTCTGGCTAAAGACTTGTAAAATTGGACTGACAAAAGATAAGTCAACAAGAGATAAACAGTTTATAAACACATGCAGTATACACCACACAGGAGAAGCTAAAATGAAGAGTAACTCAAAGAGGTGGTTAGAACTTGGGTTTCTGCAGCAGCTACATAAAGAACAACACATTTGTACAGAAAGGACAAGATAAAGAAAAAAGGTTTAGCTCTCAAGGACCACGAACTGTGGAAAAGAAATATATGGGGGAACCTTATGGAATGACATTCCATTTTCTTCATGGCCATCAAACTTCTCCAGGACAGAAGAACCATGGCAGTCCTCATTTTCCAGAAGTCTTTGCTTTTAGTCAGGTAAGAAAAGCTCTCAGAAAAAAAAAAAAAAATCTCTCTCTGTATCACTTGATTCCCACTTGCCTCCAGCTCAACATATCCTTCTTCTAAAGTGGTACATTTGGGGGCTGCATATTCTGGTCACCGGAAGCATGTTGCCCTGTTGTAGAGCTGTCCACTGTCATGAAACTGTTTACAGTATGTGCACGGACACCTTCCTGTCTCTGTTGTGTTCATCTCTCCAGTTTGACTTTGTTTTTATATACACATTAGCATCTTTCTTCTTAAACTGTTTTCTAAATGCAATCTAGTTATTATACTTAGTAAATTTTCTTCTATTTATTTTGTCTATCACTTATAATTCCTCTCTTCCTTATCTCTGCCACATTAAACCAGGTTCTAACTTTATAATCTTATCAATATACTGTATATGGACTACATGGGGTCCAAAGTCACGTTATTCAACAATATGAGGACAATATAATCTTATTGACCAAACTACAGGGAAAAAACTTGTCCTTTTGAGTGGGGTTGTCTTTATTTATTTGAGACAGAGCCTCACTCTGTCACCCTGGGTAGAGGGCTGTGGCGTCACAATAGCTCACAGCAACCTCAGTCTCGTGGGCTCAGGAAGAGCCTCTTGCCTCAATCTCCTGAATAGCTGGGACTATATGGCCATGACACTTGGCTAATTTTTCTATTTCTTAGTAAAGACAGTGTCTCACTCTTGCTCAGGCTTGTCTCAAACTCCCAAGCTCAAGCAATCCATCCAACTTGGTCTCTCAGTGTGCTAAGATTATAGGTGCGAGCCATTGTGCCCAGTCATGTGCTCATCGCACCACACCCTTAGCCATGTGGTTACAGGTGCGTATATCTCCACTGTGCATGAATCGTGGATGTTGACTTAGGTCTCCAAGGACTCTCAGGCCAATTAGATTCTCAACATTTTCCCCTTCTGATGCTTGTTTTTGGCAGATGGCATATTCTTTTTTAGTACTCCCAATCCCTACTTGTTAATACATGTCTATATGTACATTTGAATGTCTGAGATTTGTTATTATTATAATATTGACCTAGTAGCAAGATTATGGGGCAAAAAGACCTGACTAGGTAAGCTCAGCCTTTAACTTGGGAGTTGACCAATATCTGTCAAAAAGGAACTGAATGACTTAGTTTGTTGGCAATATCCCTTACCACCACCACTGTTATCTCCACATTATAGGCTGATTATATAACACATTTATCTAGATTACTAACTTCTAAAAAAGTACAATAAAGTCATAAGACCTTTCCCTTAGAATATGTACATATGTACAGTAGAATATGTACATATGTACAGATAGTTATCAATGCCATTTCCAAGGAATTCATTTCCAAGGTGGAGGGAATGCATACCCAGTGAATAATCTCTCCTTTATAGTAGCACTTTAGGCACCAGCACCATTAGTTCCAGCAACACAGGGACTCAGCAGAAGTAATTGAGTTAGAGCAGCTGTGGGAAGGTATGAACAGTTACCTTCAGCTAGAAATTCTGAATAGTCTGTCTTCTCCATTTTCTCTCCTTTTGGGAGTCAGTTGTTATAATCACAGTCCAAACTCCTGATCATATTTGGTTTCCTGGTAAAAATCAAAAGATGCACTTGGTGTTTGCTGAGTAAAAATATATAAGCCTCTGCTGACCAGATCAATAGATCCATAGCCATGTGAGAAATGTGAATGTGTTTCTTTAGAGAGTACCGCTGTAGGCCTGGGAAGTGGCCAGTGTCAACAATAAGAAATCAAAAGGAAAAGTGTTTGCACAAAAGAATCTGGCTTAATGTTTACCCAGGTTTACCAAATATATCCATTTCACTTTCAGGAAAAATTCTGGCTTGTGATTCCTTATCTATGGATCATTCACTTCGTGGGAGTTGAAGTGATGGATAATGACTTTTTTCCAAGTTCTCTGGGAGAGCTATGTGCCAAAAGATGGAGCCTTTTTTCTGGTTTAATTTACTGGCGAGATCAATGATTAAAGGACATTTTTAATTCATTCAACACATACACTGAATACTTAACTGTAGTTGCAGGCCTTGAAGAATGCAATATGGCCCCTTCTCTTTGGAAGGTTATAGTGTGATGGAGAAGAAGCATATATCACGTCTTGTCCTAAAAATTCTGAGATTCACTGTCTATCCCACCAACACAGGTGGCCCACATAAACCTCATCTTTTCCATCACTATACTAACTGATACATTATTACAAGCCACCATAATATGTGCTTCCAATGAAGCTTACAATACTTCCGTACAATATTTGAAATATTTGCTTTTTTTAACTCATCAAGTTCTAAGGGCTTTGACAACATAAAGTGTGTTTGAAAGTTAGGTAACCCTGAGCAGATTATGTAAGCAATGATTACTGAGTGATCTACACATATGAATGGAGTGTCAATGAAATGACTATTTTTAACACTGTAAAAGTAAGTAATTCAAAATCTCAGCTAAGCTGTTGAAACTCTAAATTATTCTGGGCCTTTAAAGAATCTGATTATAGGGCTTAAATCAGGTGACAGGAGCAGTAACCTAGGCAGCTGTCACTTTTGAATGGCAGTGGATTTCTCATTAGAAACTATGGAGGCCAGAAGAAAGCGACACAATATTTTTGAAGTACTGAACAAAAAACCCTGTCAACCCAGAATCCAATACCTACTGAAAATCCTACAGGAATGAGGGGAAAATCTAGATGTTATCAGATGAAGAAAAGCTGAGTCATTGTCATCAGCAAAGCTACCCTGATACTGAAAGCAAAAGACAAAAAAAAGAAGGAAAAACTACACATTACTATTTCCATGAATATAGAAGTAAAAATCTTTCACAAACATCAGCAAATGAAAATTAGTAGTATTTAAAAATAATTACATACCTTGAACAAGTGGGATTTATTGAATGAACATGTAATCCTCAATCAGTATAATCCTCCATATTAACAGGCTAAAAAAAAAATAGACATTATACTGCTATAGTAGTAAAGACTGAGTGATATTGACTGAGGAATAGACATCTATATTAGTGGAAGAAAACAGAAAACCCTGAAATACACTCACACAAATACATCCAACTGATTTTGACAAAGATGAAAAAGCAATTCAATGGAGGACAATAGTTTTTTCAACACATGCTGCTAGAATAATTGGATATTCATTCTTAAGCAAAAAAAAAAAAAAGGACCTTTACCTAAGTTTCATACTTCATAAAAAATTAACTCAAAATGGATTATGAGATTAAATATAAAATATAAAGCTATAAATCTTTAAAAAACAACTAAAGACTATCTGTTGAAGGCTACACAAAGAATTTGTAGACTTTACACTAAAAGTACAATTCATAGAGATAAAAATTGCTAAGTCCAACTTTAAAATATTTAAAACTTTTGATCTAAGAAAGATTCTATTAACAAAATATAAGCTACATAATGGGAGGTAATATTTTCAAACCACATACTCAACAAAGAACTAGTTTCTAGAATATATGTCTAACTCTCAAAAGTCAGCAGTAAAAAACAAATTAGAAAATGGAGAAAGAGGTAGTTCATGAAAAAGAATATACAGACAGACTATGAACACATGAGATTCTCAACAGAATTAACTATTAGAGAAATGAGAATTAAAACCCACAGAAGGTAAACACTATACAACTATCAGAATGGCTAAAATGTAAAATAATCACAATACCAAATGCTGGCAAAACTGTCATTGTAAAACAACCCAAATGCCCTTCAGTGGGGTACTATCAAAAACACTGAGGTATGTCCATACCATGATACAGTAGCATAGCAATAAAATATATAAATATAGTAATAAAAAGGAAAAAATTATTAATGCATGCAGCAACCTTGACCAATCTCCAAAGAATTTTTCTTAATGAAAAAAAAATACAAAAAAATTCCATATGGTATATTTTATGATTCTATTTCTATAACACTTGGGAAATGGCAAAATCACAGAAATGGAGAACACATTAGGGCTGTCTGGAGTTAAGGAGGAGGTGGAGGCAGAAAGGAAGTGGTTGTAGGAGAATAGCTATACAGGGCAACATGAGGGACCCTTCATAGGCATGCTCTGTGTCTGGATATTGATTAACAAGGTTGATATTCAGTTTGTGATATTGTACTACAGATTTAGAAAATTTGTCATTGACAGAAACTGGATAAAGATCATACAGGGTCCTTCTAAATTATTTATGAATGTATATGAGTATTTAATTATCTCAAAATAAAAAGGTGAATTTGAAAACATGTAGTTTCCAGTTCTACAGCTAGACTTTGTGTAGGGTGTTTCCCCTATAAATCTGGATCTAACTTATAAAAAACAGGGTTACCTGTGGCTCAGTGGGTAAGGCACCGGCCCCATGTACCAAGGGTGGCGGGTTTGAGCCCGGCCCCCGCCAAACTGCAACAAAAAAATAGCTGGGTGCTGTGGCGGGTGCCTGTAGTCCCCAGTGCTCAGAAGGCTGAGTCAAGAGAATCGCGTAAGCCTAGGAGTTGGAGGTTGCTGTGAGCTGTGACATTGTGGCACTCTATTGAGGGCAATAAAGTGAGACTCCGTCTCTAAAAACAAAAAGGAAAGAAAAAAAGGGTTAAAATATAATAAATATATTTATTGATAAACAAATGCATCAATGACCCCAATCTTATTGACACCAGGTTCAGTTCCAGGGATGGGTTTCAGAGAAGACAATTTTGCCATGGACTTGGATGGGCAGGACAGATGGGAGGCAGAGCTCAGGCAGTGATGCCAGCAATAGGGAATGACTGTCCCTCAGCCCTGTGTAGCTATTCTCCTACAACTACTTCTTTTCTGCCTCCATCTACTGCTTAACCCCAGACCTAATGTGTTCTCACTTCCTGTGATTTTGCCATTTCAAAAGTGTTACAGAAATGGAATCAAAGCATATACCAAATGGATTTTTTTTTTCTTTCTGTAGGGGGAGAAACTTCATTTGCTCTTGGTCTGCTCACCTCTTCCTGTGCAACCGGGTTCCTGACAGGCTGTAGACAGGAATCTTTTGGACACCAGGGACCAGTTATGTGGAAGACAGTTTTTCCATGGACTGGGGCAAGGAGCAGGTAAGGGGAGTGACAGGAGGTGGAGCTCAGGCAGTGATGCTGTCTGTGCCCTTGTTTCTAGCATGCCACGCCACTGCACCATACCAGTCCATGACCAGTGCTTAGTGACTACAGAAATACATTATTACTATATTTGATAATTTAGTACCTAATTTACAAACCTCTATTATAGGAACTACCGGTTCCATACCATAGATGTGTCAGGCCTGAATTTGTCCTTCCTCCCCTTTTAAAATGAAAATTTCTTTTTTCTTGTGGAATGGGGACAGCTCTGGAACTCATGTGACAAGGATGCTCATTCTCACAAGGTCTCGGTAGCACTTGTTGCCTTTTTGAAAACGATGTCCTCTCTAGACAGAGAATTTGTCAAAGCTGTCCTTCAGAACAAACCATTTTGAAAAAAAAGGCACCATTTGCTGCAGATTGTTCGCAATATTGTCTTTGTCAAGCGGAGTCCAGCCTGATTTCAGCTCTGTTCATCCTCCTTGGCAGTCACCCTGGTGTGGGCACAGTCTGCACAAAGCAGTACTTCCTGCCTCCAACCCAGGACCATTTCTTCTTCTGCTGGCAGAGGGAAGGAGACCACCTTGAACAAGGCTCTTCCCTATAGCAGTGTTTCCCACCTGAGTGTCAGATTCTTCCATTTTCTGGGTTTCCCTGGTAAAGATTGAAAAAGAAGTGAGAGAAGAAAACTAGCATTTATTGAACACTTTCTATATGCCCATAACTTTTAAATTTAAGATCAGTTTTGAGTTCACAGCAAAATTGAAAGAAAGGTACAGCGATTTTCAATCACTCTAACACACACATAGCCTCCTCCACTGTCAACATCCTCCAGGAGAGTGGTCAACTTGTTACCCTTGGTGAGCTTGTATTGACACATCATTGTCACCCAAAGACTATATGCCTATAACTTCTCATGGTGTTTTACATACATTGTGTGGCACTCTATGATCCTTTCTCAGCAGGTGAAACCACTGAGATCCAAAGAGGTTAAATCCATTTTTTAGGGCCACTCTGTAAAGAGAAGTTGGAATGAAGTCCAAGACCCTGGGACTCCAAATACTGTGTCAGTAAAAGTCCATCCTAGATATTTAGCCAACCATGATGACAGGAGCAAGTCATTAGCCTTTAGCTGAGTCTTGATCTAAATGAGGTGAGGGTCAAGAACTCTAAGAATATATTTGTCAGCTAGAAGGTCCTGCAGGTGGAGAACACGTATAGTTTGTATGAAAAAGGATAATATGATCCCTGTCTCTACTTAGTTATGATATGATGTCAATCTTGGAATGACAGACTCTGAAAACATGAGAAAGAAACTTTGAAAGTCAAAGAAAAAAATAACACACGACTAGCCCTGAGGAAACCACGGGACCAAAAAGAAGGCAAGTTACTGCATTAATGTACACAGTGATGATTTAATTAAAAAAAAAAAAAAGAAAAAGAAGACAAGTAAATATCAAAATTTTTGGTTTTGCAATTGAATATATTCCATTGACTTCTGAGTGCACACATTTTGAAATAGAGTGCAAAAATTCCCATTAGTAGTTAAAATGAAACAAAACATGTAATATGGTATTTTGATGAACAGGAGTATAATATTGGTAGTTGAGACACTTTCATCAAAGAAAGGAAACCTCTTGTGTTTGAGGCAAAATCTGACACAGTAAAGCAATGCCATCTTCAGCCTCTAAGAGTCCTTGGAAGTGGCCAAAGTCCCAAATAGACTCTCCCACATAAGCTCTGTACAGCCATAACGCAACCATTTTGTCACTAATTTTATTTTTTAAAAATTTTAATTACCAGTATTTTAGATCTACATTTTAAAACTTTAGATTCTGTAGCTGCTCAAATATTTATTAAATTTAAAAGAAATATTTATTCTCTAGCATTAGTTTTTTTCATTCACAATCACTTACATAATGAGTTAAATGAGCTTTGGTGAACTCCTGGGAAATCAGCCAGCATTTGTGAGATTGTTTCTAAGATAACATGCATTCCCAGCTCTCAGTACCCTAGTAACAATGAAACTCTGTGAACACAATGAGTATTGCCAACTCAACTGTTCAATGAACAATAGGAGAAAATCTTAATAATTCAGTCTATTCTTCAAATCTTCATTCTCCTTTCTTAAATTACACTTTTTTTTTTT
>CAUYQV010145728.1:0-22273 GCA_963574575.1 Galagoides demidoff | reverse complement strand
GCCTGTGGTCCCAGCTGCTTGGGAGGCGGAGGCAGGAGACTCGCTTGAGCCCAGGAGTTGGAGGTTGCTATGAGCTGTGATGCCATGGCACTCTACCCAGGGGGATAGCTTGAGGCTCCGTCTCAAAAAAAAAAAAAAGATGAAACTTTAAATATTATATTCTCTCTCTCCCTCTCTTCCTCTTTCCCTCCCTTCTCCTCTTTCAGAGACTGGGTCTTGTCCTGTGTCCTAGGCTAGAGTACAGTGGCTCATAGTTCACCGAGTACCTAGAACTATAGGCACATGCCACCACACCTGGCTAATCAAAAAAAAAAATTAGGGGCAGTGCCTGTGGCTCAGTGAGTCGGGCACCAGCCCCATATACTGAGGGCCCAGCCAAACTGCAACAAAAAATAGCTGGGTGTTTTGGCAGGTGCCTGTGGTCTGAGCTACTTGGGAGGCTGAGGCAAGAGAATCGCCTAAGCCCAAGAGCTGGAGGTTGCTGTGAGCTGTGACGCCACAGCACTCTACTGAGGGCGACAAGGTGAGACTCTGTCTCAAAAAATATATATATTTATAGGGATGGGGTCTTGCTATGTTGCCCAAGCCAGTCTCAAATTCCTAGCCTCAAGTAATCCTCCTGCCTCCCAAGCAGCTGGGATTACAGGCATGAGCCACCATAGCCCCCATCCACCTCCCTATGTTTATTATCGATTTTTACATCTTGCAACCTAATGTCTCACCTTAGTTCTCCACCTGAATAACTGAAATAATAATGCCAACCCTTAGCCAAGCATGGTGGTGCACATCTGTAGTCCCAACTTTTGGGAGGCTGAGGCAGGAGGATCAATTGAGCCCAGGAGTTGAGGTTGTTGTGAGCTAGGCTGATGCCATGACACTCTAACCTGGGGAATAGAGTGAGCCTCTGTCTCAGAAAAAGTGAATAAATAAATAACAGCACACCTACAACACTGCTGTAAGGATTAAATTATGTAATGACAGAGTGATATATATATATATATATATATATATAAAATATTCCATCAATATATAAATATAAAATACATAGTATGTTTTTTCTTTTTGCAGTTTTTGGCTGGGGCCGGGTTTGGACCCACCACCTCTGGTATATGGTGGGCCAGCGCCCTACTCCTTTGAGCCACAGGCACTGCCTAAAAGTCACAGTATTAATATATATTAATAATTAATATATAGTATTATAATATAGTATAATAATAATTAATATATTAATACTATACTCTGCAGCTAGCAGGTTCGAACCCAGCCTGGGCCTGCCAAACAACAATGACAACTACAACAAAAAAATAGCCAGGTGTTGTGGTGGGCACCTGTAGTCCCAGCTACTTGGGAGGCTGAGGCAAGAGAATCTCTTAAGCCCAAGAGTTTGAGATTGCTGTAAGCTGTGTCACCACTCTACTGAGGGCGACATAGTGAGACTCTGTCTCAAACAATAATATTAATAATAATAATAGCTCCTTATGAGAAGACACTAAAACACTTTGTTTGCCATGGGCTTGCCAGTTTCTCTCCTCAGAGCCTTTGCAGATGCTGTTCCTTCTGCCTAGAATGCTATTCCACTAGCCTTGCATGGCTTTCTACTCCCTTTATTTTGCTGTATTTTTTTCAAAGCCCTTATTACTCCCCAACCCATCGTGTATTTTCTGCTTTGTTATTTCGCAAGCATTTATTCAGCACCAAGGAAATGTCAGCAGCTCTCCTAGGGACAAGGGACACCTCAGTGAGCAGAGCACAGAGAACCCTATCCTCTCTGTGTCTCCCCCACTAGAAAGTGGCTCCAAGAGATAGGACAGTGTTTCCCTTTGTCACAGCTGCTTCCTTGGGGCTAGAAAGGAGCCAAGCAAGGGCTGTGCAAGAATATCAATTGAATGAAAGAATGGCACAAAACTGGTATTAGGGTGAGGAGAGTGAGGCAGCACTGTTTTGTTCTTTGTGGATCTTTGGCATTCATTTTAGGTTTTCTGAAAAAAAAAATTGTCTTAAGTTTGGGCACAATGGCTCAAGCCTATAATCCCAGCACTTTGGGAGTCTGAGTCAGGAGGATTGCTTGAAGCCAGGAATTTAAGACCAGCCTGAGCAAGAGTGAGATGCTCTTTCTACTAAAAATAGAAAACTCATCCAGGCATAAGTTGGATAAGTCGGTGGGTGCTTGTAGTCCCAGCTACTCAGGAGGCTGAGGCAGGAAGATCACGTGAGCCCAGGTGTTCAAGGTTGCAGTGAGCTATGATTGCATCACTGCACTCCAGTCTGGGTGACAGAGTGAGATCCTGTCTCTAAAATAAATAAATATTGCATTAAAATATTATTTATCATAATTGCTGAGTTTGTTTTTTTTTGGTACCTCCTTAATTAAAATTTGCTCCCAAGGCGAGTGTCTCATTTTCCTCACCCTCATCCCTCCCCGGTTCCTGGCCCAGGATGTGCACTTAAGAAAATGATGGTGTTTATTAGTTTTTCCAAAGCCAGCTCTAGAATGACCGTGGTATGGTGGGTCACGCACCGTGTAGCTCATCTCAAGTTTCCACTTGCATGCCTGCAGGTCCCAGAGACACAGCAAGGCTTCCTCAGACCCACTGACCGCCAGCTGCTCCTTGTGGCTGACCTCCACACAGGTGACCCGACTGCTGTGGGCCTCCAACGGGAACACTTTGGAATTCGCACACTCGTAAAGGAAGAGATCGCCATTGGTCATGCCATAGACCACACGGTAGTCAGCCAGCACGGCCACGCTGGATATGGTCTCAGGCAGTTGGGTGTAAAAGGTGTATGTTGGCCCATCAATGACTGGACAAGGGTCCCCAGGGCTGATGTCCAGTACCAGGACGATGTTGTCATAAGCAATGGCCAAACGGTCCTCACCCTTGCTCAAGGACATGCAGTTGATGGCTTTCCGGGCCTCAGGAGGGGGGATGCACATCACATCCTGCCTGGAATTCAGGGGGAACACCAGGACGATCCCTGAAACAAGGCCTGTGAAAAGGAGCTTGAACTGTTCAGCGACCTCCAGACACCTGACCTCATTGGAAGTGTCCAGGACATCTTGTTCCTCACCTGCCAGGGGAGAAAACCATACCAAGAACTGATCATAGAGGCACTGATTCCCTGGTTTTCAAATGTATATATATATATATATATATATATAGAGAGAGAGAGAGAGAGAGAGAGAGGGAGAGAGAGAGACTGAGACTTGCTATGTTGTTTGTTGTCCAGGCTGGGGTACAGTGATATAATAATAGCTCTGTGAAGCCTCAAATTCTTGGGCTCAGCAATCCTCCTGCCTCAGCCTCCTGAGCAGCTAGGACTACAGGTGGCTGCCACAGTGCCCAGCTAATTTTTCTATTTTAGTAGAGACAGGAGTCTCACTCTTGCTCAGGCTGGTCTTGAACTCCTCCACCTTGGCCTTCCAGGGTGCTAGGATCACAGGTGTGAGCCACTGTGCCCTGCCAAGCTGAGCTTTTAAAAATGTAAATCATAGCTCAGCGCCTGTGGCTCAAGTGGCTAAGGCGCCAACCACATACACCTAAGGTGGCAGGTTCGAATCCAGCCCAGGCCCACCAAACAACCATGCCACTGCAACCAAAAAATAGCTGGGCACTGTGGCCGGCGCCTGTGGTCCCAGCTACTTGGGAGGTGGAGGCAGGAGACTCACTTGAGCCCAGGAGTTGGAGGTTGCTGTGAGCTGTGATGCCAGAGCACTCTACCCAGGGGGAGAGCTTGAGGCTCTGTCTCCAAAAAAAAAAAAAAAAAGTAAATCACATCATCTCACTCCACTGCTAAACCCTCAGAAATGCTGGGTGCTGGGAAATGAGGTAGGAACTCTGGTTTCCCGGGTCCCTCAGGACATAATGTAAACTCCTTTCTACTGCCCTCAAGACTTTATGTGACCTCTCAAACCTTTTCCTTTACAAATATCTTCTGAAAAGGGCCAGGAAATAAATATTTTAGGTTCTTGAGCCCTATGCACTCAGTTATGATCTTTCAAGCCTTTCAACTCTGCTGCTGTAGCCCGGCAGGCAGACTCAGATAATGCATGTATGTAAAGCCGCTTGCTTCTGGATTGGTGCTCGAGTTGTGGTTTGCAGACTCTCACCTCATTTCCCACCACTCTCCATTGCTTTCTGTCCTCCTCTGCTCCCAGTTAACAAATAAGGGCCTTAAGAATAGTAGCCTCATCTGACTTTTACACTGCCAACCCCTTAGAGCCTAGGCTAGTGGGTTGGTACTCAAACATGTGGACCAGGCACGGTGGCTCACACCTGTGATCCCAGCACTTTGGGAGGCCAAGTGAAAGGGTTTTGGTGCAAAGAATGAAGAGGCTTGACACAGAGTCTGTGCTGGAGACTCAGAAGCTCCCAGGGAGGAGTCCCGTGGAGCAAACCTTGGGTCTATTTATTATCAAAATAGGAAGTATAAAAGCTGCTTATCAGAAATCAGCACTGATAGGGAGGATGAGAAGAAGATCAGATCTTCACCTTTGTTTTTGCAAAACTGCAGACCTTGAGCACAATCTTTGCCTCTAGCATCAAGAAACCTTTGGAATCCAGAGAATCTTTACCATAACCATTAGGCCTGGTATTGCCACACCTCACGTATTCATTCTCTCTTGGAGGTCGCTTTTCTGTCCTCCTGTGTGAATGCAACCCACATACCATTCTCATGATTTTTTAGGTCCTTCAAGCAGAAAGGGAGCCTGTGCTCAAGGTCAGGGTATAATTTTCCTTATAGCCAAGGTGAGAGGATTATCTGAACCCAGGAATTTGAGGCCAGCCTGGGTAATTATGAGACCCCTCTACCAAAAAATCCTAAAAATATTAGCCAGGCATGGTTGTGCACATCTGTAGTCCTAGTTATTCAGGCAGCTGACGCAGGAAGATCACTTGAGCCCAGGTGTTTGAGGCCACAGTGAGCTATGATTATGCCACTGCACTCTAGCCCGAGCAACTGAGTGAGACCTTGTTCTCAATAAAAGAGGGTGCCCAGGGAGCTCCTTTGCCACCTTCTGCCATGTGAGAACAAAGTAAGAGATGGCCATCTATGGACAAGGAAGAGGGCCTTCACCAGATACCAAACTTATCTGTGCCTTGAGGAATGAATTTCAGTTCATCATAAGCCAGTCTGTGGTGTTCCTTTACAGCAGTCCCAATGAACTAAGGCAGTGGTGATATTCACCCTCTAGTGCTTCCATGGGATCAGGTGAGCCCACATCCTTGCTACATCCTTCCTCCTGCTCCAGCCTCTTTCCTCACTTCCTCTTGGGGCTCTCCTGGCAGCACCCTTCCATATATCACTTGTGCAAATATCCTCATCACAAGCCCAACTTCTAGGGAACATGAACTAAAACAGGGATTGACAACCAAATTACCAATTACATTCTAGGGAAAAATGTGTGAAATCAAGTCCTATTTTTACTAAGGTACTTTCAACCTACATGAAGTTAGGGAATGTTATGGATTGAACGTTTGCGTCCTCACCAAATTTCTATGTTGAAATCCTCACCTCCAAATGGGTAATATTAGGGACTAAGATTAATTTCTTAGTCCATTTGTGTTGCTATATAAGAATAGCTGAGGCTGGGTAATTTACAAAGAAAGGTAGTTTATTTGGCTCATGGTTTTGCAAGTACCAGAATCGCAAAGATCTGAGGACGCTTCCACTCATGGCAGAAGGTGAAGAGAACCTGGTGTGCACAAAGACCACATGGTAAGAGAGGAAGGAAGAAAAGCAGCAAGAGAGATGGAGGAGGTGCCAGGCTCTTTTTAACAATTGGGTCTTGTGGAAACTAATAGAGCTAGAACTCACTTACCCCTCACCCCCTTACCCAGGGAGGGTATTTATCTATACCTGAGGGATTTTCCCCCCATAACTCAAACATTTTCCATTAGGCCCCACAACCGACACTGAGGATCAAATTTCAACATGATGTTTGGGGGACAAACATTCAAACTATAGGAGAGACTTTGGAAGGTGATTAGGCCATGAGGGTGGGGCCCTCATGAATGGGATCAATGCCCTTATAAGAGACACAAACCACCACCCCTTCTTTCTGCGATATAATATGAAGGTGGCCACCTTTGAACAAGGAAATGGGCTCTCACTAGACAGCAAATCTGCCAGGACCTTGATCGTGAAGCAATAAATTTTTGTTGCTTAAGCCACCCAATCTATGATAATTTGTTATAGCACCCTGAAGTGACTAAGACAGAGGGCTCCAATTCTTACACACACACACACGACTATACATACATCTTACAAACCTTCTGCTAAGTCCCAAATGGTGACTTTGCTTTTGTCTCCGATTTTGGGGAAGTAGACATAGCTTCCATTGTGAGACACTGCAGTGAAGCCAGTGCGGTCCAGAAAGGGGACAGAGTCATGGGGCTTCTGAGCATAGGCAAGATCCCAGACTTTGAAAGATGAAGACTGCCAGGAAGCAGATGCCACCAAAGTCCCACCCTGGGCCAGCAGGTTCACAGGGGCCCCGACGCCTTCGAGGATGTGCAGCAGGGTTCCCTGTTCTGAGAGACTCCACACCTGAGAAAATAGGACGGCAGATCTGATGTCTTCCTTATACACTGTAGCTTGGAAATATGTTTAATTAAGCCCATTCATCCACCTAAGGTGAATTTTTAGGCTTTGTTTCAAGGAACTTCACATCTCCTCAGCCCCTTTAAAGTTCCTCATGCCTCACTGATCAGCTACCATGGCAGTTCCCAAAGTATGTCCCAAGGAGCCTCTGGAAGGGACCCTAGATCCTCTTTGGGGGTCTGCAAGCTCAAAACTATTTTCATAATAATTCTTAGATTTTTTTTTTGCTCTCTTCCTCTCATGTAGACTTTTCAGAAGCTACATGATGTGCTACCTCACCAAATATGAAAGTATAGAATCTAAAAGTGAGAATCTGTCTTCTGAGCTAAACATGAAAGAGATTCATGAAAAGGTGAAACAATGCCACTCTTCAGGTGAATTTTTCTTTTGGTTATAGGAAATGTAGCATTTTTTTTTCTATAAAAGTATGTTATTAAATTGTGAATGGCATGTTAATGAATTAATGGATACATATTTTTGGACTGCATCCTTTTTCATTTTCGATATGGTAAATATCAATAGATACACAATGGGCTGGGCGTGGTGGCTCCTGCCTGTAATCCTAGCACTCTGAGAGGTCAAGGCAGGTGGATTGCCTGAGGTCACAGGTTCGAGACCAGCCTGAGCTAGAGGGAGACCCCATCTCTAAAAATAGCCAGGGATCATGTGGGCCCCTATAGTCCCAGCTACCTGGGAGGCTGAGGCAAGAGAATCACTTGTGCTCAAGAGTTTGAGGTTGCTGTGAGATATGATGCCATAGCACTCTACCAAGTGTGACGAAGTGAGACTCTGTCTCAAAAAAAAAAAAAAAAAGAGAGAAAAGAAAAGAAAATAGATACACAGTGCAATGAGGGATCCTGTATTAGATCCTAGAATTGAAAAAGAGCATTTGTGGGAAAACTGGTGAAACCTACACAGAGTCAGTTTCCTGATTTTGATAAATGTATCAAGGTAATATGGGATGTTAAAATTGAGGGAAGCTGAGGAAGCATATATAGATACTTTCTGTGTTTTCTTTGCAACTCATCTTTAAATCTAAAATTATTCCAGAGCCAGGTGCAGTGACTCATGCCTGCACTTCCAGCACTTGGGAGGCCTAGGCCAGAGCATCACTTGAGACCAGAAGTCAAGACCAGCCTGGGCAACAAAGTGAGACCCCCATATCTATAAAAAAAAATAATAATAAAACTTAGGAGGTTGTGGTGGCTGGCATCTGTAGTCCCAGATACTAGGGAGACTGAGTAAGGAGGATGGCTTGAGCCCAGGAGTTTCAGGCTATAGTGAGCTGTGATCCCACCACTGCACTCCAGCCTGGGTGCAACCCTGTCTCCAACAAATTTTTTAAATAAAATAATTCCAAAAGAAATTATTTGCTAAAAAATGATACAACTGGCTCGGCACCTGTGGCTCAAGTGGCTAAGGCGCCAGCCATATACACCTAGGGTGGTGGGTTCGAATCCATCCTGGGCCTGCCAAACAACAATGACGGCTGCAACCAAAAAATAGCTGGGCGTTGTGGCGGGCGCCTGTGGTCCCAGCTACTTGGGAGGCGGAGGCAGGAGACTCGCTTGAGCCCAGGATTTGGAGCTTGCTGTGAGCTGTGATGCCACAGCACTCTACCCATGGGGACAGCTTGAGGCTCTGTCTCAAAAAAAAAAATGATATAACTTACATATGCTTTTTGGTGTCTGGAATAATCTTTAAAAATGTATTGAGTATACAGAATGGTATGATACCATTACCTCACACCATACTCAAATACCAGCTGAAAATGAATTAAGGATTTAAACATAAGTTCTGAAATGGTAAAACTGCTAGAGAAAACATAGAGGAAAAGCTCTCTGACATTAATCTGGGTGATGACTTTGTGGATATGACCCCAAAGTATACGCAACAAAAGCAACAATAGACATATGGGATTATATCAAACTAAAAGCTTCTACACAGAAAAAAAAATGCAAAAGACAGAGTAAAGAGACAACTTACAGAATGGGAGAAAGTATTTGCAAACCACATATCTGATAAGGAGTTCATATCCAAAATATATAAGGAAGGCGGCACCTGTAGCTCAGTGGATAGGGTGCCGGACACATATACCCAGGCTGTTGGGCTCGAGCCCAGCATGGACCAGCTAAACGACAATGACAACTGCAACAACAAAAAAATAGCTTGGCATTGCAGTGGGTTCCTGTAATCCTAGCTACCTAGGAGGCTGACGCAAGAGAAAAACTTAAGCCTAAGAGTTTGAGGTTGCTGTGAGCTATGATGCCATGACACTCTACCAAGGGCGACATAGTGAAACTTTGTCTCAAAAAACAAACAAAAATATATATGGAACTCAACTCAATAGCAAGGAAATAATCTGATGTGAAAATGGGCAAAGGGGCTGGGGCTGGGGGCGGTGGCTCATGCCTATAATCCTAGCACTCTGGAAGGCCAAGGCAGGTGGACTGCTTGAGGTCATGAGTTCGAGACCATCCTAAGTAAGAGTGAGACCTTGTCTCTAAAAACTAGCCAGGCATTGTGGTGGGCACCTGTAGTCCCAGTTACTTGGGAATTGCTTGTGCCTGAGTTTGAGGTTGCTGTGAGCTATGATGCTATGACACTCTACCCAGGGTGAAAAAGTGAGACTCTGTCTCAAAAAAAAAAAAAAAAGAAAAGAAAAAAAGAAAGAAAGAAAATGGGAAAAGGAGCTGCGTAGACATTTCATTTCTCAAAAGATGACATACAAATGGCCAATAGATATATTAAAAATGTTCAATATCATTAATCATCAGAGAAATGCAAATTAAAACCATGGTGCTATATCACTTCATACTCGTCAGAATTGCTATCATCCAACACATGAAAGGTAACAAGTGGTGGCAAGCATTTGGAGAATAGGGAACACTCGTACACTGTGGGAATACAAATTAGTACAGCCATATGGAAAATTAAAAATAGAACTACCATATGACTCAGCAATCCCACTACTAGGTATATATCTAAAAGAAATGAAATCACTATCTCAAAGATATATCTGCACTCCTATGATTATTTGGCATTTTTTCACAATAACCAAGATCGAACTAAGTGCCCATTAATAAATGAATGGATAAAGAAAATGTGGTATATATTCAACATAGTGCTGGAAGTTCTAATCAGTACAATCAGGCAAGAGAAGGAAATAAAGGGCATCCAAATGGGGGCAGAGGTCAAACTCTCACTCTTTGCTGATGATATGATCTTACATTTAGAGAACCCTAAAGACTCAACCACAAGACTCCTAGAAGTGGGCGGCACCTGTGGCTCAGTGTGCCCTTCAGTAGGGCACCCGACTGAAGGTGGTGGGTTCGAATCCAGCCCCAGCCAAACTGCAACAACAACAACAAAAAATAGCCAGGAGTTGTGGTTGGCGCCTGTAGTCCCAGCTACTCTGGGAGGCTGAGACAAAAGAATCACTTAAGCCTATGCTTTTGAGGTTACTGTGAGCTGTGATGCAATGGCACTCCACTGAGAGTGACATATGAGACTCCATCTCAAAAAAAAAAAAAAAAGGAAAGGAAAAAGAAAATTATGAAATCCAAAAAAAAGAAATAGCAGAAGATATTAGCAAATAGAAGAACATACCATGGCTGGGAAGAATCAACATTGTTAAAATGCTGATATTTCCCCAAGCAATCTACAGATTCAATGCAATCTGCATTAAAATACCAACATCATACTTTCAAGATTTGGAAAAAATAATTTTTTGTTTTGTATGGAACCAGAAAAAAAACCTGTATAGCCAAGGTAATTCTTGTAATAAAAACAAAGCCAGGGGCATCATCCTACCAGATTTTAGGCTACACTACAAGGTCATAGTGATCAAAACAGCATGGTATCGGCACAAAAAATAGAGACATAGACATTTGGAACTGAATAGAAAACCATCAAATGAAAATAACATCTTACAGCCACCTGCTCTTTGATAAACTAAGTGAAAACATACACTAGGGAAAAGATCCCCTATTCAATAAATGGTGCTGGGAGAACTGGTTAACCACATGTAAAAGACTGAACCTGAACCCACACCTCTCACTACTTACAAAAATTGATTCTAGATAGATAAAAGATTTAAATATAAGGCATGAAATAATAAAAATCCTCACAGAAAGTGTGGGGAAAACACTCGAAGATATTGGTGTGGGGAAAGATTTCATGAAGAAGACTTCCATGGCAATTGCAACAACAAAAATAAACAAATGGGGGGACTTAATTAAACTGAATAGCTTCTGTACAGCTAAGGAAATAACAGCCAAAGCAAATAGACAACCTTCATAATGGGAAGAGATATTTGCATATTATGAATCAGACAAAAGCTTGATAACTAGGATCAGAGAACTCAAATTAATCCACATGAAAAAAGCCAAAGATCTTGTGTATCACTGGGCAAGAGAGGTGAACAGAACCTTCTCTAAAGAAGACACATGAATGATTAACAAATATCTGAAAAAATGCTCATTGCCCCTAATCATCAGAGAAATGCAGATCAAAACTACCTGAAATATCACCTAACCCCAGTGAGAATGGCCCATATCACAAAATCTCGAAGCTGCAGATGCAGGTGTAGACTTTTACACTGCTGGTAGGACTGTAAACTAATACAACCTTTTTGGAAGGAGGTATGGAGACTCCTCAAAGAACTCAAATTAGACCTCCCATTTGATCCTGCACTCCCATTACTGGGCATCTACCCAGAAGGAAAAAAATCCTTTTATCATAAGGACATTTGCACTAGACTGTTTATCGCAATTCAATTTACAATCACCAAAATGTAGAAACAACCTAAATGCCCAGGAACCCAGAAATGGATTAACAAGTTGTGGTATATGTATACCATGGAATATTCTTCAGCCATGAAAAAAGATGGAGACATCTTACATCTTACATCTTTTGTATTAACCTGGATGGAGGTAGAACACATTCTTCTTAGTAAAGTATCACAAGAATGGAGAATCAAGAATCCACTATACTCAATTCTAATATGAAACCAGTAGATGATGTAATACGTGGTGGGAGTTAAGGGAATGTGGGAGGGGGAGAGGAGGACAGAGTGAGTTGGGGGGGGTCATGGTGTATGGCACACCTCTTGGAGGCAGGACTCAATCATAAGAGAGATTTTACCTAACAAATGCAATCAGTGTAACCTAATTCTTTGTACCCTCAATGAATCCCAAACAATAAAAAAAAAAGAAGGGCAGCACCTGTGGCTCACAGGAGTAGGGTGCCGGCCCCATATACCAGAGGTGGTGGATTCAAACCCAGCCCTGGCCAAAAACTGCAAAAAAAAGGAAAAAAAGAAAATGTGGCATATATACACAATAAAATACTACTTGGCTTTAATAAAAGAAGGAAATCCTGCCACTTGGGTCAATGCAGAGGAACCTGGAGGATATTATGCTAAGTGGAATAAGCTTGACACAGAAGGACAAATACCACATGATCTCACTTATATGTGGAATCTAAAAAAATTAGATTTATAGAAATTAGATATATAGAATAAAATGATGGTCACCAGGGCTGGGGCAAGAGGAGAGTTGGGGAGATGCTGGTTAAAGGGTACAAAATTTCAGTTAGATAAGAAGAATAAGTTCAAGAAATCTGTTGTACAACACAGTGTCTATTTTTTTTTTTTTGGGACAGAGCCTCAAGCTGTCGCCCTGGGCAGAGTGCCGTGGCATCACAGCTCACAGCAACTTCCAAATCCTGGGCTCAAGCGAGTCTCCTGCCTCAGCCTCCCCAAGTAGCTGGGAATACAGGAGCCAGCCACAACTCCCGGCTATTTTTTTGTTGTAGTTATTGTAGTTGTCATTGTTGTTCAGCAGACCTGGGCTGGGTAAAAACCCTCCACCCTGGCGTATGTGGCCGGTGCCCTAACCACTTAACTACCGGCGCCAAACCTTTTCAATTTCTTAAAAAGCTGAAAAAGTAGCACATAAGAAGGAGAAAAAAGAAACAAACAGAACTTAACAAGCTCCTAAGACTGAAATGTTACCATGTGCTTTACTGGCTAGCTTTGACAGTTTTGAATTTATGGAGAATTTTCCTCCCCCACAACCCTGCTGCCCTCTGAAGGTCCAAATCTGCCCAGTGTTTTGGGAACACTGCCTCCTTCTTTGAACAGTTTAGTTATTCCCACCCAGGTCTGCCACTGGTGTAAGAGGCATCCCTGTAACCTCCTAATCTCCTAATGAACTGTCCTATTTGGCCTGCACTCATTTTTGTGGGTCTCTGTATTTTGCGACCAAAAAAAAAAAAAAAGGCTCTAAAGAATCACATTTTCTATTCAAGAGGTGGAGGTGAGAATGAGGACTCCTGGATTTCCCCTCACCTGAATGAGTGCATCACGGGACCCAGTGACAATCAGGTTGTTCTTAGGACCAAAAACAGCTGTCTCTACTGCGTCCTCGTGTTCCAGATCAGTGGTCATGAATCGGTGAAAGCCCTGAGAGTCAGCCAAGAATATCCTCACAGATCTTCCAAAACCTGAAATGGGAGGGACTGGGATTACTCCTTCTGTGGCTGAAGGAGATGGCAGGTAATGTGTTCAATCAACAGAGAGGTTTGGGAGCACGTTCTGTGTGCCAGTTGGTTCACCTAGTTGATGACTGAGGCGCAGAGGTGAGGATGATCACAGTAACCAATCGTTTTAAAGAAACTTGTAAGATTATGTATTTATTTTTTATTTTTTTGAGACAGAATCTCACTGTGTCACCCTGGGTAGAGTGCCATGGTGTCATAGCTCACAGCAACCTCAAACGCTTAGGCTTAAGCAATCCTCTTGCCTCGGCCTCCAGAGTAGCTGGGACTACAGGTGCCACAACTCCTGGCTAGTTTTTTTCTTTTCTTTTCTTTTTTTTTTTGAGACAGAGCCTCAAGCTATCCCCCTGGGTAGAGTGCGGTGGCATCACAGCTCACAGCAACCTCCAACTCCTGGGCTCAAGCGAGTCTCCTGCCTCTGCCTCCCAAGTAGCTGGGACCACAGGCGCCCGCCACAACACCTGGCCATTTTTTGGTTGCAGCCATCATTGTTGTTTGTCGGCCCGGACTGGATTCGAACCCACCACCTTAGGTGTATGTGGCTGGCGCCTTAGCCACTTTAGCTACAGGTTCTGAGCCTAGTTTTTTTCTTTTTTTAGTAGAGATAGGGTCTCGCTCTTGCTCAGGCTTGTGTCAAACTCCTGAGCTCAAATAATCTACCTGCCTCAGCCTCCCAGAGTACCAGGATTACAGGCGTGACCCACTTCACCCAGCCTCTATGATTATTCATTATCATGAGACTATGTTTCTGGAGGGCAGAGGCTGCTTGTTTGGGCTCATCACGGTATTTCACAAGCCAGCACACAGCTGAGCACAGTCGCCTTCAATAAATACATTGGAAGGAAGGGGAGGAGGGAAGGAAGAGGAGGAGGGAGAGACAAAAATTAAATGGTTACAACTTGTGATAAGGGCAAAGAAGGCAGAGAGCTGGGTGCCTTGAGAGAAAATAGCATACAGACACAGCAGTGTGAAGACAGAGCCTGGGCCCATCGCGCCACGAGTCCAGGAATGCTGGCAAAAGCTGGGAGAGGTAAAGAAGGACCCTGCCTGGAGCCTCTGGAGGACGCGTGCCCTGCTAACCTCCTGATTTCAGACTTCTGGCATCCAGGATTGGGAGAGAATCAATCCCTGTTGTTTTAAGCCTCTTAATTTATGTGGTGGTTTGTGACAGCAGCTCCAGAACATTTAAGCTGAGGAGGTGGCAGCCACTGGAAAGATGGGACCAGCAAGAGGCAGCCAGGAGGTAGGAAAGTCCTGAGCATATCTGAGGAGCTGCAAAAAGGCTGATCTGGTGTGGCTGGCAAGGAGCAAAGGAGGAGGAGATGGAGGAAGAGAGGATGAGAAAGCGTGGCCTGATGTAACAAACAAATAAATAAAAATCAAGACACCCAATTAAATTTGAATTTCAGATAGACAATGAAGTTTGATTTTTTTTTTTAACTCATATAAGTATATCCAAAATAATTGCATGGGGCCTGGAGCAGTGGCTCACGCCTATAATCCTAGTACTCTGGGAGGCTGACACTTGAGCTCAGGAGTTCAAGTCCAGCCTGAGCAAGAGCAAGACCCTGTGTCTAAGAATAGCCAGGTATTGTGGTGGGTGCCTGTAGTCCCAGGTACTTGAGAGGCTGAGGCAAGAGGATCCCCTAAGTCAAAGAGTTTGAGGTTGCTGTGAGCTATGACACCATGGCACTAATTTATCCAGGGTGATGGAGTGAGACTCTGTCTCAGTAATAATAATAATAATAATAATAATAATAATAATAATAATAATAATTTCATGGAATATATTTACCCTAAAAAATTTATTGTCTATTTGAAATTCAAATTTCGCTGAAGGTCTTGTATTTTATCTGACAAACCTAACCAAGCAGACTTACTCACTTGCATTCCAAAGACAATCTGAGTGAACTAGTTTTGTCCTAGCAGGGTAGAAAGGTGTACGAAGGACAGATTTACGGAGGGCACTGAAGCCCCATAAAGGAGACAAATGGGCTGAGCACGGTGGCTAACCCCCGTAATCCCAGCACGTTGGGAGGCCAAGGTGGGAAGATCATTTGAGGTCAGGAGTTTGGGACTAGCCTGAGCAACCCTGTCTCTTAAAAAAAAAAGAAAGCTGGGTGTGGTGGTGCACATCTGTAGTCCCAGCTACTTGGGAGGCTGAGGCAGGAGGATCCCTTGAGCCCAGGAGTTTGAGGCTGTAGTGAGCTATGATCATGCCACTGAACCTCATGTCTGGGTGGCAAAGCAAGACTCTATCCCCAATCAAAAAAAAAAAAAAACGGAGAGAGAGTTTTGTCCCTGAGACACTAGGAGTCACCAGTTGAGCTGTCCACTTGCTTTGGTACCAACAGCTTAGGTGTTGAGTGTGCTAGGGGAACGTGGTTCCCATTCAAGTGGGCACCCTGCTCTTTTATACGGACTATTAATATTTGCCTTAAGATAGGTGCACCATCAATTCTGCCAGATATTCAGAAACAAAAGTATATTGGCAAATAAACAGATATTCTGATATGGGGCAGCATCATATTTGAGAGCAGGCATGAGCCACTGAGCCCAGTTTCTGCTGCTTTTCATCTGTATCTTGTTGCTGCTGTAAACTGTAACTGTATGGCAGCTTTTGCTTTTGCTTAGTTCTGTGAGTCTGAGCAAATCATGGAAGCTGAAGTGGTCTTGGAGACCCTCAAACTGCAATTTTATTTATGACACTTAAATGAAATTCTTGCCTGATCTTAGCTAAGTCAGGATCAGGGTATATCTCTTAAGCAACAGGTTGGTTCCTAAAACTGTGAATGTGGAAACTTCCCCTAGGCTCCCTCCGTCTTTTCATTGACAGCTGGAAAGAGCCATACTGGAAGCCCAGCTATTCCATATTTCTGTCCTTGATGCCCTTGGCCTCCATTCTGGTTCTATTTTGTGTCTCTACCATTGCTTTTATTTCTTCTTTCGTTCAGTCTCCAGTGCTGCATTTTATACACACCTCAACCACCAAAGAACAGGATAAAGGATGTATATATATATATCAATCAGTCTCCAATCAGTCAGTCTTAGAGGATAAAGATTTACCTACTAACCATGCTTTTTCCAATGTGGTCACTACCTCTGGCTCAGGCTGATCTCAAAGTCCTGACCTCAAGGGATCCTCCCACTTCAGCCTCCCAATGTCCTAGGGTTACAGGCATGAGTCACTGTACACTAGCCCCCATCTTTTTTTGAGATGAGGTCTTTCTATGTTGCTCAGGTGGGACTCAAACTCCTGGGCTCAAGGGATCTTCTCACCTTGGCCTCCCAAGTAGCTGAGCCCTTTATTCTTTTCTTGTCATACTACCAATCAGAATTTCTTGTGGCTACCTAATTGTTCTTCTCTCCTGCTAGAATGGAAGAACCTAACAACTTAGGGGTTGTGTGGACTGGCTCATCTGTGCACAGAGCATTCCTCCCCTATCCTTGAACCAGGCTTCACTCTATCCCATGATTATCTGGCAGGGAGGATAACTCCTATTTCAAAGAGAACAAACTGAAACTCAGAAAGGTCAGGAGATTCCCCCAAGAACAGGGGTTGGCAAAGTACAGCCCAGGGGTGAAAACCAACCTACTGCCTGTTTTTTGGTATGGCCTGTGAGCTGAGAAGAGTGTCCGCATTTTTATTTTATTTTTGAGACCAGGTCCTGCTTGGCTGGTCTCAAACTCTTGGGCTCAAGCAATTGTCCTGTCTCAGTTTGCCAAGCAGTGGGATTACAGGGGCATGCCACCACACCCAGCAGTTTCTACATTTTTAAATGCTTGCAAAAAATCAAAGTAAGATTAAAATTTCACGACAAGTGAAAATGATAAGGGATTCAAACATCAGTGTCTGTAAATAAAGTTGTATTGGCACAGGGGCACACACACTTTTTATATAGTGTTTTTAATGAGGCAAGGTGGCTCATGCCTATAATCTCAGCACTTTGGGAGGCTGAGATGGGAGGATTACTTGAGGGCAGGAGTATAAGGATAACCTGTGTAACAAAGTGAGATGCTGTCTCCACAGAAGAATAAAAATTAGCTGGGCATGGGGACACATGCCTATAGTACTAGCTACTTGGTAGGTTGAGATGGGAGGATTGCTTGAGCCCAGGAGTCAAGGTTGCAGAGAGCTAGGATTGGGCCACTGCACTCCTGCCTAGGAAACAGAGCAAGACCCTGTCTCAAACAAACAAATGAATAAATAAATCAATAGTGTCTACAGTGGCTTTTGTGCCACAGGGGCAGAGTTGAGTCATAATAGCAGAGAACATCCCATTTAGACTGCAAAAACATTTACCATGAGGCCTTTTTGAAAGACAAGTTTGCCAGCCTCTCCCCCAGGATTCTTCTTTGTCCCCACCCCCAATCCCATCCTGATTGGCTTCCTCGATCTTCTGAAAGCAGAGCCAAATGCTACCTGCTGCGAGAAGGGACTCATCTTCAGAGACCACCAGGAACCCCACAGCATCTGGGAGCTTCTCCAGTAATCTGTCTCCTTCGGAGGAAACCTGTGCAAAGTCAAGGATGCCTGTCAAGCATTTTTACAGGGTTAAGGGTGAGGAGCTTGGAGTTGACGCAGGGCTCTGCCAGCTCTGTAACTCTTAAGTAAGTTCCTTTACCCCCTCAGTGCCTCAGTTTCCCCCTCCTATTAAATGAAAGATGATATCAAAACCTCCTGTCAGAGATATGGTCAGATGAGAAGCATGTAGAATGATCACTCAGCATATTAGCAGTCCTCCTAAAGTAATAGCTATTATTATTACCTTTGACATCCTTATTGTTGTAATCACTCAGGGGCCCAGAGAATACTCCAGTACTCCTACTGGCATCTGGTGGGTGCAGGCTAGGGATGCTGCTAAATGTCCTGTAACCCACAGGACACCCACACAGCAAAGAATGATCCAGCCCCAAATAACAATTGTCTCAGATTAAGAGCCCCTGCTCTCAGGGAGCCTGGCAGTCGTAGTTAAGGGTGCAGATTCTAGAGCCACATTGCTTAAGTTCAAAATCGGTTGCCAGCTATATGCCTTTAGGCAAAGGACTTCACTGCTCTGTGCCTCAGTTTACCCATCTGTAACATAGACATAATGACAGCAACTACATCTTAGTGTTGTTTCTAGGGTTAAATAAATTCACAGCTATACAGTCCCCAGAACGGTGAGCAGAACATGAGAATTTGCTGTTATTTCCATGAAAGTATCTCTAGTCCAGTGGTCAGCAGACTTTTCCTGCCATGGACCAGGTAGTAAATATTTTTACCTTTGCAGGCCAGAAGGTTTCAGCCTTGCTCTGGTTACAGAAAGGCAGCCACAGACACAATGTTGAAAAGGATGGGTATGTGCCAGGCACAATGGCTTCTGCCTGTAATCCTAGCACTCTCAGAGGCTGAGGTGGGTGGGTTGCCTGAGCTCAGGAATTCGAGACTAGCCTAAGCAAGAGCACAGACCCTGTCTCTAGAAATAGCTGGGTATGCTACTTGAGAGGCTGAGGCAAGAGGATCACTCTAGCCTAAGAGTTTGAGGTTGCTGTAAGCTATGATGCCATGGCACTCTACCCAGGGTGACAAAGTGAGACTGTCTCAAAAACAAAAACAAAAAAGTTTTCCAAAGAAACTAAAAAAAAAGGATGGGTTTAGTTTGATTTCATAAAATTGTCCTATGTCACAAAACAATCTCCTTTTGATTTTTAAAAATCATTTTAAATCATAAAAACCATTCTCAGCTCATGGGCTGTATAAAAATATGGTGTGTCAGGCAGCACCTGTAGCTCAGTGATTAGGTCACCAGCCCCATATACTGAGGGTGGCGAGTTCAAACCGGACCAGGCCAAACTGCAACAAAAAAATAGCTGGGCGTTGTAGCAGGTGCCTGTAGTCCCAGCTACTTGGGAGGCTGAGGCAAGAGAATTGCCTAAGCCTAAGAGCTGGAGGTTGCTGTGAGGCTGTGAGCTGTGATGCCACTGTACTCTACTGAGAGCAACAAAGTAAGACTCTGTATTAAAAAAAAAATATATATATATATATATATGTATATATATGGTGTGCCATAGTTTGCCAATCCCTGTTCTAGATTGTTTTATCTTTTTATATCTATAGCTCTATAGTCTTCCATACCCTGGAAGTTCCTTATTTTCATTTATTTATTTTATTTATTTATTTTTGAGACAGAGTCTCACTGTGTCACCCTAGGTAGAGTGCCATGGTGTCACAGCTCACAGCAATCTCAAACTCTTGGGCTCAAGCAATCCTCTTGCCTCAGCTCCCAAGTAGTTGGGACTACAGATGCCCACCACAATGCCCGACTATTTTTATGTTGTACTTATCATTGTCGTTTGACAGACCCAGGCCAGGTTCAAACCCACAAGCTCCAGTTTATGTGGCTGGAGCCCTAGCCTCTGAGCTACAGAAACCGAGCCTTATTTTACTTTTTTATTTTTATTATTTCCCTTCTTTTTTTTTTAATTTTACTTTTTCTTTTCTTTTTTTTTGAGACAGGGCCTCAAGCTATCACCCTGGGCAGAGTGTTGTGGCATCACAGCTCACAGCAACCTCCAACTCGTGGGCTCAAGCGATTCTCTTGCCTCAGCCTCCCAAATAGCTGGGACCACAGGCGCTTGCCACAACGCCTAGCTATTTTTTGGTTGCAGCCGTCATTGTTGTTTGGCAGGCCCCGGCTGGATTCAAGCCTGTCAGCCAAGGTGTATGTGACTGGCACCTTAGCTGCTTGAGCCACAGGCGTTGAGCCTATTTTACTTTTTCTAAGAGCACAAGTTCTCACTCTGCCACCCAGGCTGGAGTGCAGTGATGCAATCATAATTCACTATAACTTCAAATTTCAGGGCTCAGGTGATCCTCCTGCCTCCACCCCCTGCATAGCTGAGTCTACAGGCATGTGCCATCATCCCTTGCTAAATTTTACCTTTTTTTTTTTTTTTAAAGTGGGCTCTCATTATGTTGCCCAGACTGGTCTCAAATTCCAAGCCTCAAGAAATCCTCTTTCCTTGGCCTCCCAAAGCACAGGGATTACAGGCATGAGCCATCACACTCAACCTCTTAATACTGGGTGGCCATAAAGTTCATGTGTTATCTATTTTAAATTGCACACAAACTTTATGGCCACTCTGTATATTTAGCCACTTTCCTATGTATGAACACTTGAGATGATGTCAATATTTTTTAATTGCAAAGAATGCTGCAGTAAATATCATCATCTGGGCTGGTCTCATTTTAAGTGATAGTGTGTTCCCTAAAACCTTACATAATGGCTCCGCTCCTGTAGCTCAGTGGTTATGGCGCCAGCCACATATACTGGGGCTGGTGGGCTCGAGCCCCACCCTGGCCTGCTAAAAAACAATGACAACACAAAAAAAGACTAGCTGGGCATTGTGGCGAGCACCTGTAGTCCCAGCTACTTGGGAGACTGAGGCAAGGGAATTGCCCAAGAGTTAGATGTTGTTGTGAGCTGTGACCCCACACCATGGCACTCTACCCAGGTGTAGACTCAAAAAAAAAAAAAAAAGACCTTCTATAATAGAGAACATGAGATTTCCCCCTAAACTGACAAAGGACAGTAGATAATTCTGCTTACAGCTGGAGTGCTGCTGCCATTGACAGTAGTGTAAACACAGCCTGCCATTCATGAACCTTCATTGTGAGAAGCTGGACACATTTTTAAATGTTTCTACATTTTCAGTATTTCAAATTTCACATAAAAGGAAACTGAATACTTTCATGTTGTTATTTCAAATTTATCTAATTTGAATTCACAGAAAATGGAGCCACACTCTGTGTTTACATTTCTGTGCACATATGCAACATTTAGGATAGATTCCTGGAAGTGGAATTGCTGGATTTAATGGGAATGTGTCTTGTTTATCTTGACACTGCAAAGTCACTTGCCCAAAGGGCTTCACCAGTTTATAACCCCACAAAGAAGGTAGAGTAGCACCTGAGCAATGGATTTTCTTCCAATAAAAACACATGTTTTTATGTTCAAAATAAGAGCTCCATCCTATGAACTTTTTTTGTTGTTGAGACAGAGTCTCACGTTGTCACTCTTGGTATAGTGATATGACATCCTGGCTTACAGCAACCTCAAACTCTTGGGTTCAAGCGATTCTCTTGTCTCAGCCTCCTAAGTAGCTAGGACTACAGGTGCTCGCCATAACACCTGGCTATTTTTAGAGATGGGGCCTGACATTTGCTCCGGCTGGTCTCAAACCTGTGAGCTCAGGCAATCCACTTACCTCAGCCTCCCAGAATGGTAGGATTACAGGCTTGAACCACCTGGTCCAGCCCCCATGAACTTTCTAAACCAGATAATTCTTGGGAGATAATAAAGTAAAGCTCCCATTCCTATAAAAAGAATCACTCTATGCATTGATCAGTTTCCAAATTTTAGCAAATTGCAATGATGAAAGGTAGGTTACATTCAGCTCACTGGTCTCAGAGTTTATGCCTTGGTCTAGAGTTGCCTCATACAATTGGCACATGAAATTGAACAGTTATGGCCACAAGAAGTGTATGCCATTTCTATTTATACAGGATATAGTCCTTACATTTTTCTTAATTCCTTTTTTTTGGAGGGAGGTTAAGTGATTTTTTTTTCCACATTATTTTTTTTTATTAAGTCATTTGTACATAGATCATGAATACATTTATGCCTTTATGGGATTCAATGTGTTGATTATTTGTACAAATTGGAGTGCTTACATCCTACTAATCAACATAGCCTTCACCTCATTTACCCAATTACAGCATTAAGACATTTGTGTTCTACACCTGATAGAGCCAACTTGTACTTGCAATATGCTCCATAGGTGTGATCCCCCTACTAATCCTCCCTCTATCTACCCACCCACCCTCCCTTCCCCTCGCCTTCCCCTTCCTTCCTGCATCCTAGGCTATAGCTGTGTTTCATTTTTCATATGCAAGTGTGAGTGCTTATAAATTGGTTTCCCAGTAGTACTGAGTACATTGGATATTTTTTTTCCATTCCTGAGATACTTTACTAAGAAGAATATTTTTTCAGCCACGTTCTTAATGTTTTCTTTAAAGTGGGCTTTTGTTTCTTCCTGTGTCAGCGATGGCACTCTTGGGGCTCAT